>PVJN01055186.1:0-13170 GCA_004026805.1 Lasiurus borealis | reverse complement strand
CCTCCCTCTGCCATTCCACTTCAGAGGCATTTTTCAAAGGTTTCAGCTTCCTGAGCTTCAGCCACCTAGCAGATTGCAGGGTCTCCTCCCTCTCCCCACCCCTTTTCTCTTCTCCATCCTGCATTCCAGAGGGCCTCACATTGGTAACCAAACACATTATAAAGGTAGGTTTCCAAATGAAGATAGTTCTCTTCTTGAGATGAACCCTCTGCATTAGCTTATTAAAGTAAGACAGTGTTTTCTCCCTAAAATAACTGTCCTTTGTAAATGGAATGCATTTTAATGTGGATATTTTTTAAATATATTTTTATTGATTTTAGAGAGGAAGGGAGAGGGAGAGAAAGATAGAAATATCAATGATGAAAGGGAATCGTTGCTCTGCTGCCTCCTACACACCCCTTATTGGGGATTGAGCTGACAACCTGATATGTCCCCTTGACCTGAATCAAATCTGAGACCCTTCAGTCTGCAGGCCAACGCTCTATCCACTGAGCCAAACCAGCTAGGGCTTAATGTGCAAATTTTAAGATCTTCTGCTTACAGATACCAACAGTTTTTGAACCATAGGTTTATGGATGAAGGACATTTTTGGAAACTTCCCTCCCTCCTGCAATAAGGACCTTTAGATTTCAAGGCTTAGAATACCCAACTCACACTTGCATACTTCCTTTCATAGCATGAGGCAAAGGCCGAAGGGGTTGCACAACACAGCCTGACCCTGGCTGGAAGGCAAAATCAGTGCTGAATACTGCAGACCTCTTGGCAGAGCTTCTGCACACAGCGGAAGTTCACTAAATACTGCTGACTGATTGATTCTGGCTCCAGTGGTCCAGAGAACTCACACATAAACAACCAGTTTTAAAAAGAAACTTGAGTTTCAGATTAATAGAAAATATTCAGGCATATTCTGACTAGGGAAATCTTATTCTGGAACAAATTGAATGCAGTTTTCACTTTTTTATTTTTTATTTTCAAACTAGAATGGTCTGATACTTCCCTCCCCCGCAAAAAATCATATGTTGAAGTTTTAACCCCCAATACCTCAGAAGGTGACGATTTGGAAATAGAGTCTCTAAATTAAAGTGAGGCCATTTCGATGGACCCCTAATTCAATATGACTGGTATCCTTATAAGAAAGAAAGATTATGACATAGACATGTGCAGAGGAAAGACATGTAAAGAAACAGGGAGAAGATGGCCAAATTCCCACATTAAAAAAGACGTTATTTTGCCCAGCTGGTGAGGCTCAGTGGTTGAGCATTGAACCCACACCAAAAGGTCCCCAGTTGGATTTCCACCTCAGGGCATACACCCAGGTTGTGGGCTCAATCCCCTGCAGAAGGCAGCTGATCAATCATGTTTCTATCTCCCTATTCCTCTCCCTTCCTCCTCTCTAAAAAATCAGTAAATATATATATATTTTTTTAAAAAAAGCATGTCTAAAAAAAGAAGTTATTTTTATTGTAAAATAGCAAATTTAGAGATAAATGTAACCTTTCAGTGCCTACTACTTGACATAGAGATGGTCTCTCTCTTTGAAAAAAGAAAAGATGTTTGTTAGTGGGTCAATTTAATCACCCTATAAATGTGAGCTAACATTTATTGAGACAATGTGCTAAGCACTTTACATACGTTATCACATTTTTTCTATACAATAATCCTATGAAGCAGATACTATTAGAAACTCTATTTTATTGATCAGAGAACTAGAGTACAAAGCAAGTAAGTAGTTTCCCCAAGATTATATACCAAATTAGTTAATAAACCTAGAATTCTGCCTCAAAACATCTGATTCCAAAGCACAAGAATTAAACACTAATAATCTGTTTAATTCTCACTGTTCTTGGTTTTGTTTAAATTTCATTTTGTTTTCAGGAAGTGAAGATCTAGGCCACCCATAAAGTTTTTATAACCCTAAAGAGGAGCTTTGATGTGGAGAAAATAACTATAAATAAAAAATGTGCAGTCAGAAGATATACAATAGACCCTTGAACATCACAGGTTTGAACTGTGGGGGTCCACATTTTTTATTAAATATTATAAATGTATTTTCTCTTCCTATTCTTTCTTATGATTTTTCTTAATAACATTTTTCTAACTTACTTTATTATAATAACACAGTACATAATACATATAATATACAAAATATGTGTTAATCAAATGTTTATGTTATTGGTAGGGCTTTTGGTCAATAGTAGCCAAAAATAATTAAGTTTTGGGGGAATCAAAAATTACATGCAGATTTTTTACTGTGTGGGAGGTTGACACCCTTAACCCTTACATTCTTCAAGGGGCACCTGTATGTAGACTAGAAGAAAGGGAATGATTTCATAGTATGATATGCCCACTACTTTGGATCATGTATCCCATTTTCTCAGCCTTCTTCAAGTATTACCCACTAAACAGAACTGGGATTCTCAGCACATGACTGTCAGGTAGGCACCTCCATCCTGTACACTCCAGAAACTGTTCTGACCACTTTTCCTTAGTGAGATTTGGTAATGCCATTGCAATGTTAAAGAAAGGCACCTCTAACCACACTATGCTAATAAAGGAGTTCTCAGTGTCCTCCTCACTGCCCACCCATAAATCCACATGACACCATTCAGCAATAATGAGCTTCTTCCACTGCTGCTAGCCCACAACAATTCATTTCAATCACGATCATGAACCTTAACAATATACAGCCCGGCTGGTGTAGCTCAGTGGCTGAGCGTTTACTTAAGAACCAGGAGGTCATGGTTCAGTTCCTGACAGGATACATGCTTGGGCTGCCGGCTCCAACCCCAGTGTGGGGCATGCAAGAGGCAGCCAATCAATGATTCTTTCTCATAACTGATGTTTCTATCTCTCTATCCCTCTTCCTTGCTCTCTAAAATCAATAAAATATTTTTTTAAAGAAAGAAAGAAAAACAATATCCACTCAAAGTACCATGTTTTGATCTTATTTCATTTACCTATTGAAATCTTAACATATTCTATCTTGGAGTTCTGCTCTTCCCAATGGTCTTGAGGACCAATTTAAAAACTCATCCCAACACTATATTCACTTATGGATTATTATGGTCTTAGTACATAACTGTAAGTTTCAGCTGGTTCCTTCTGGTTATCTCTGTGTTCTTTTCTTCTCTTATTCATCTGGACCCATATTCATATTATTTCTTTAACTGTATCCTAAAGCAAAGTTCCATATTATATTCCAATTCTTAGGAGACTAATTAATAAGTGTTTTTACACCAATTTTTCTAGTAAAATTAACCTATATACACAAGCAAGCAAAAAACTGGTAAATTCTGACAAATTAAAATTAAAATAGCTGGAATACTTAGAATGTGCTTTGAAGAAATCCAAAACACCCTAGGAAACAGCTACATGTTGAAAGATTACATATGAGCATGGATGGACCTGGAGAGTATTATGCTAAGCAAAACAAGCTAATCAGAGAAAGATTAGCATCACTATAAACTGATGAACAAAATAGATTGAGACATAGAAGCATGGAACAGACTGGTGAATTTCAGAGGAAAGACAGAGAGAGAGAAGTTACCTGGGGAATTTATATGCATATATGTGTAGCTCATGGACACAGATAAGAGTGTGGTGAAGGCTTGGGAGGGGGCAGGACCAGGATGGAGGGGTCAATGGGGAAAAACAAAGGGACATCTGTAATACTTTCAACAATAAAAATATTTTTTTTAAGATTACATATGCAAGTTTTCTAAAAAGAAGTCTTCATCCTTTTCTGTTAGTTTTAAAAGTATCTTTTAAGAAAAGAAAACTTTGATAACTTAGGTTACCCTGGAGGTAGAAGCAGGCAGGAATGGACAGAACAAAAAGGGGACAGATGAAAAATGGGCCTAGCGAAACAATCACATAAAAGTTTTCACACGGTATAAAATCAAATTACAGGGGAGGAAAAATGGCTGCAGAATAGACACACACTTCTGGAGTTTTGTCACTGGGCAGAGGAAGAGAGAGCAGCTGAGAGTCGAACTGGGAGTGTTTGTTGGCAAGTTAAGAGTCAGTTATCCTCCAGGAGAAGGTGGGGAACTGCTGGACTGGGCTGTCCTAACTAGGCAGCCCCACTGCCACGGGGTTTTTGTCTGCCGGAGCCACCAGCGCGAACGTGGAGACCACGCCATCTTGCAGAGGGAGGTGGATGTCTGCGGCGGTCTGAAAGCTGCAGCTGAAGCACACACCGAACAGCCAGGGGACCCAGAACACCCCTCCAAATCTGAGCAGATACACAGATTCAGAGGAGATCCACAAGGCACACTGAAAGGTCAGATTTCCCCTGGGATAAGGAGAGAGAACTACATAACCAGACACCCGGAGAAGAAAGACCATGGGCAGAAGAAGAAACAGCTCACATATGACAGAAAGGCAGGTATCATCAGAAAGGGAAGTAAATGAAATAGAAGCAGAAATAAGCCTGCCAGAGAAAGAGTTCAGAGAAATGATCAAAAGGTGGATGAAAAGAATGGAAGACAAAATCAACAATGTGAGTAAAAGCCAAGAGGAAATGAAGAAAACCCAAGAGGAAATGAAGAAGAAGCAAGAAGAAAATCAGAAGAACCTAGAAGAGATGCAGAATAATCAAGAAGAAATGAAAAATGACATCACTGCTATAGAGAACTCAATAGAAGTTGACTAGAAGAAGCAGAGAACCACATCAGTGAGCTAGAAGATACGGTAGAAAAAAATACCCAAGTACAGCAGCTTCTAGAAAAAAAAATTAAAAAGCAAGAAGAGAGCCTAATGGAACTTTGGGATAACATGAAACAAAACATCCACATAATTGGGGTTCCAGAAAGAGTGAAAACTGAGCAAGGATTAGAGAACCTGTTTGAAGAAATAATGACAGAAAATTTCCCAAATGTAGGAAAGAAAAAACCCACACAAATCCAAGAAGCTCATAGAGTCCCAAGCAAAATGAACCCCAAAAAACTGACAGCAAGGTACATTATACAATGGTACCTCGAGATACGAGTGCCCTAACATACGAGATTTTTGAGATAGGAGCCATCGAGAGAGCGATTTTTTGCTTTGAAATACAAGCAACATTTGAGATATGAGTAATCGAGCAGATCAGTCTGCTGCACACGACCCATCAGTTTACCGAGACTCGAGCGTCTCATAGTTTGGTTTATTTGCATATTTGCTCCTGATTGGCTTGTGGGCATGGCTTGTGGACATGGCTTGTGGGTGTAGCAGAGGTATGATCAATTTGCATTTTACTCTTTTATTAGATAGGATTACATGTAAAGATTAAGCTAGTGGCTCTGTCGAAGGTCAGCAAACAAAATAGATTGCTAGTTTCCACTGTTCTTGAAAAGTAGAGAATTATTTTATAATGCACAAAAATCGAAAGAATTCTGAAAGAGAGAAATAGAAATCTGTGCAAGATTACGTGCACAGAAGATGGAAATAAATTCAGAGGACTGTGTACTACCCACAGGTGGTAGCTAAGAGGAGGCACAAAAGCATTTTGCCCAAGCTGACTGACAGACCAGAGTACTACAGAGATCCAAGAAGAGTTTCCAACTTCAAGTGAAGTATTGCAAATGCATAATTAAACACATGCAAATTAAAGCCTATGGTTGCAATAAGTAAATCACAATAAGAATTTGCAAGGAGAGTACCAAAAGTTATGGAAGTCTGTGCTTAACTCAATAAAAGCACTGTAAGAAATAGTTCCCATACTATTTAATTTTGCTATTTACCATGGTGCTTTATATTTTTAAATAAAAAGAGAATTTAATCTGTATTCTATATAAAGCACAGGATGAATGTGACTAAAATACCAAACATTAGCTCAAGGCAAAATGCTTCATTCAAGAAAAACATTAAATGTTTTAAATGCTAGTACTGCAAAGCAAAAGGTAAAATGTGACCAAATTTACTACAGAGACCTATATATCTGAGTATATACACCAAATTAAAACAGTGGCTGACCTATCCTATATTTTATTTTTGCTGACATTTACTAACACAGTTTAATCCAACAGATTTATTGAGCATCATTTATGAGCCTGGCATTGTGCCAGATGCTGACATATAGAGATGAATTCGCAAATGAAATAGTGCTTCTAAATTCTCTAGCATCGTTTTTCTTTCCATAATTTTTCACAAACTACACTTCCTCTCTCACTCCTCCTAAACTGCATTTTAAACTCAATAAAATTGTAAACTCAATAAAATTGTAAAGTAATAAAGAATGTTTGGCCCTAACTGGTCTGGCTCAGTGGATAGAGCGTCGCCCTGCATACTGAAACATCCCAGATTCGATTCTGGTCAAGGGTATGTATCTTGGTTGCTGGCACATCCCCAGTAGGAAGTGTGCAGGAGGCAACTGATAAATGTTTCTCTATCATTGATGTTTCTAATTCTCTATCTCTCTCCCTTCATCTCTGTAAAAATTCAATAAAATATATTTTTTATTAAAAAAAGAATATTTGATGATGCAATATCATTTTAGATTTAATGTGAATATTTCCCAATTTCAGTGAGACAAGCAAAATAACTCTATAATATTCAAACTAGATTATTGCATAGTTTTACTTCCATTTTGCATTTTACAGAAATAGTCATCCTTTTCAAACTTCCTTCTTTTTGATCCCTCTCTCTTTCTCTCTCTCTCTCTCTCTCTCTCTCTCTCTCTCTCTCTCTCTCTCTCTCTCTTGCTCTCTCCCTTCACCACCATCACCACAAACACATATATAACCTTAACTCACATTCTCACATTTTAATCTCTTATACATCAGTTGTTATGAGATCATTAGCTACTTGAATGACCATAAACTCAACTTTTTCTTTAGTCATATATATTATTTAAAACCTAAAATCACAATACAAAATCAGAATCTTGGGAATTAATTGGGACAGTGTATTGATTTTACAGGGAAAAGAATACAAGTAAATTGTGTACATTCATTCAGCCAGTCTTTGGTAGAGTCAATGCTTGTACCCAACTCTTGTTGCTCTTATTGCACTTCTCCTTGCATTAGCTATAATGCCTTTCTGTATAGCTCCTGTTGTACTCTCATCGTGGCTTCTGAATTCTTAGAAAATTGCTGAAAATAGTGATTCCTTTTTATAAGCCACGTTACCTTATCAGTCACTTAACAGTGACACTTCTATATTACAACAAAAGATCTAAAATATCTATGGAAAAATCAGCAATATCATCAGACCTTTTAATCATATCATATTGAATAGTTTGTATTTCCTAATGATAAAGCCTGCTTACTTTGCAAATAATCTTTAACATCAAAGTTCAAAAATCCCAAAAGTAACCATGGCTGCAATTTAGCACACTTTTCACTGATGATATTATTTTCAGTTCCTTCTACTCCAGTAATTTTAGCAATAAGAAGTTTAGCTGGGGAAATATTTGGATAAAAAAAATAGACTCAGATTAACCACTCAACATAAAGGTATACCTGATGAAATACTAGAAAAACCAGTTGTACTTTCTAAGCATGTAATATATTCAAATGTTCTACAACATACAAAAGTCTAAAATTTCATTTGATAAGTATTTATTGAATTCATTTCTTTATGTGTAATGTCAAGAATATTATAGTGAGGTCCATGCATCTATAGCCATCTAGTATACACACTTTAAGTGTTAATTCAAAATTGATGAGCTAGGAGGCAGAAAATCAGTGAAGCTAATCTATAACAATAATCTATAATAATGGAAGAATAATATGACATAATTAGACTGGACATCCTTCCGGACATCATTCTGGATGAAGCCAGGGCCTGGGTGCCTGCAGGTGGCAGGAAGGAAGCCAGCCTGGGTCCTGTGTGCCAGAGGGAAGCTGATGCCAGCAGCCAGGGAAAGGAAGGCCTACTCTTGCATGAATTTCATGCATCAGGCCTCAAGTCTACACTAATAAAAGAGAAACGTGCAAATTAATCATCACTTCCCTACGCCAAGCCACACCCACCAACCAATCAGAGCAAGTATGCAAATTAATACTTAAAAAATGGTGGGTAAATTTGCATATGCAGGTGGGGCGGGCAGCGCCATGGCCCACCCCTGGGGGTCCAGGTCCATTGGGTTGGAAGAGACCTGGTGGGCAGTGCCAGATACCACTGGCAAGGTACCAGTCCTTCAGGGCCCTGGGAGGTGGGGTGGGCAGCCCCAAATGCTACCTGCAGGGTCTGGGTCCATTGCAGGCCCTGGTAGGGGCAGTGGCATGCCTAGTCATGACTGCTTAGCCATTCCCCTGGAGCCCTGGGGAGGAGCAGCTGGGCCTGCTTAGCCACTTTCATGGGGGCCCAGGAACATCGCAGCCCAAGGGAGGCATGGCCAGCCCATCTAGCCACGCCCAGGGGGTCTCAGGAACACAGCAGACATGGGGTTGCTGAGACCCAGGCAGGGCCTCTGGCCACAAATTCACAGCTTCATGGAGACAGACTCTACCAGGCAGCCCGGTGTCCATGTGGCTGGGCCACAGGGTGCCCATTCAAGATGTGACACAGAAAGGAGGTGCTGGAGGAAATCCAGAGAATGGGATATGGGGTTCAAGACTCACTTCCTTTGGGCTTTGTCCTTGGTTTTGGTTCTTTTCTTTCGGGCCTGGAGCCCAAACACTGCAGGAGAGAGGGATGGATGAAGGTTGAATGTGGAAGAAGAGGCACGAGGCCCAACTAGGGGGTTGCCTGAGGGGTTGCTCCAGGGCGAGTGCCACAGCTTTGGCAAAGCAGCTGGCCAGGAGGTGGGCATTCCAAGTAGTGCTGAGCAGCACTTCACCATCCTTCTAGGAGGACACCCCACACGGTGCTGCCTTCGCCAGCAGGCTCTGGGCAACATCTGCAAATGCTACTGCAACCTCTACATTCTGGGCAAAGAACTGACCCTGTGCCCCTCGGGTACCAGGCTTGCTAGGAGTGTGCTGGCACCAATGCCATAGATCAAAGGCAAAAACCTGGCAGGGCGGGGTGTACCAGAGGGGGCTTGGGCTGGGGCAGGGGACCAGCGGGCAGAGATCTGCCTTGCCTGCAGTGGCCCCAAGATGCAGGTGGGCCTGGCCAGGGATCAAGGGACATGGAAGGACACTGGGGGAGAGGGGCAGGGACCGGCAGCCCTGAGGTGAGGGTTGAAGGTGGTGTCACCTCAATGGACGGGTGCCACACTACAGGGTACCAGACTGACTGATGTCATTCAGAGAAGCTCTCAGTGCTAACCAGTATGTCCCAGTGCCTTCACTGGCCAATTGATATACTATATAAGGAAAATGAGGGAAGAAGTAAGAAAGAAAAGGAAAGGCAAACAATACAAAAGAAAGATTGGAAGGAAGCTATACACCCATCGTCACTTATATAGAGAATATAATCAATAGTGTTGTAATGATGGTATGATGCCAGGTGGGTATTGGAAATATCGGGGAACACTTTATAAAGTATATGATTGTCTAATCACTATTCTGTAACTAATGTAAAACCTGAAACTAATACAAAATAATATTGAATGTAAAAAAATGAAAATTGGAGTGAAATTTTTATAAATTTCAAAGTTTAAATAAAGGCTGTAAAGGAAGAAAGGGGAGAATAAAAATGGTATTTTTCATTTTACTACTTTATTGTCTTTTCAGTACATGAAAAAGACAATTGTCTTTATATGGTGCTTTGGTACTTCTCTAAGTCATTATCTCATTTTAATTTTAGGGCAATTTAAAGAAAAGATAATTATTCCCTCCAATATTCAAAGAAAGGAAATCTTGGTGTCTGGTCTCAATGATTCAATCAACAAGCCCTTATAGTAAAATTTTCTGTGAAGGGTCATATCTATAGTAATAAAAGCCTTGGGGGTCATCAGGCCAGCAAGGGAGTGTAGTTGAGGACAATCAGGCCAGCAGAGGAGCAGTTAGGGTGCAATCAGGCAGGCAGGCGAGCGGTTAGGAGCCAGCAGTCCCAGATTGTGAGAGGGATGTCCGACTGCAGGTTTAGGCCTGAAACCTACAATCTGACATCTCCTGAGGGGTCCCAGATTACAGAGGGTTCAGGCTGAGCTGAGGGACATCCTCCCCAGTGCACGAATTTTGTGCACCCGGCCTCTAGTATATAAATAAAACGCTTGTAGTTGGACAATTTTTTGAAATTCTAAATAACTTAATGGCTTTTTAAAAGACCATAAATAAAATAATAAATGACAATAGTTAAGTAACCACATAAATAGATAAACTTTTTAAATCATAAAGGAATATTTTGCCCAGCCAATGTGGATCAGTGGTTGAACATCAACCTATAAACCAGGAGGTCATGATTTGATTCCTGGTCAGGGCACATGCCTGGGTAGCAGATTCAATCCCCAGTAGAGGGTATGTGAGAGGAAGCTGATCAATGATTTTCTCTCATCATTGATGATTTTTTCTCTCTCTCCCTCTTCCTTCATCTCTGAAATCAATTTTAAAAATTGTAAGGCTATTTTGCACAATTATAAATAAATAAACTTAAAAATTGAGTTAAATGGGCAAATTTTTGGTAAAGAACAGCACAAATTACAAAGGAAAGAAGAAAAATAAACCTCTAAATAAGTGAATTTTTTTAAAAAAATATGTTTTTATTGATTTTAGAGAGAATGGAAAGGAGAGGGAAAGAGTGATAAAACATTGATAGAATCCTCCTGCAGATTAGAACCAAAATGGCAGCATATAAGATATATACCTGTATGTGCTCTCTCACAACCACGCCAAAACTACAACTAAAAGACAACATGATTATCCCACAGAACCACGGGAAAGCTGACAGAGTGGAAGTTCTACAACTAGAAGGAAAAAAAAGTGCATTGAGACCTGGTAGGATGTGCAGAGGCTCCGAAAGGAAGAGATATGGTGATGCATGAGATATGGTGTGCTGTTTTTTTCAATAAGGAGAGAGTTACAAGTTCCCAACTGCTCTGAACTCCAGTTTCTGGGGACCCACACTCATACAAGGAGAAACTGCACTGTCTGTTCTCCCTGTTTCTTCAAGTCAGAAAGCAAGGGAAGTTTTCTCACAGAGGTGCTCATAGGAATCATTATTTACTGTGCTGGGGTGTGGGACGTGGGACACACAGAACTCAGAAACACTGAGACACAGAGAAGGCTGACTGGAAGCCACTCCTGTTTTCCATGCCCTAGTGCTTCCTTGAGACCCCGCTCCACCCAATATACAAACCCATCAAGCTGTGTGCAGTTGCTTTTGCATATGAATGGCCTGCCCGCTGGCAGTTTAACCTAACAAATTGCAACTGGGTCAGACAACTCCAAAACTTCCAAACTCCAAGCAAAGAGGAGAAATCTGCAGATCTCCCTATAGCTCCTGCTGGGTGTCCTCAGACACTAGCTGACTTGCACCTCCTTGGAGATCCAAGAACCAGTGTACCTAGAAGTCTGTGTGAGACTACACCAGATTTCAACTCCTCACATACATAAGTGGCACACTCAAGAAGCAGACCCAGTGAGCACCAAAGCCCCACTGAAGCAAGTCCCCATAGGGGTGTCTCCAGCATAGCAGTTCTTCCATTATAGACACAGCTAATCCTCATAGTCAATTGGCCTGGAGGTCAATTCCTCCTATTGTACCAATAGCAATCAAAGCTTAACTACAACAAGACTATGTACCCAGCCCACAAAGGGGTGCAACAAGAGTTTCACCTCAGGTGATTGGGGAGGCAGAGCTACTGGGCCATAAAGGACAATTAGCACACAAAGCCACTAGATCAACACAGGGAAGCAGCCAAAATGCGGAGACAAAGAAACATGTCATGAATGAAAGACAAACAACTGGACATAGAGTTCAAAACCACATTTATAAGGTTACCCAAGAATCTTATACAAAACACTGGGAAACTTAGTGAGACCTTCAAGGATCTTAATAAGAATGCCAAAAAAAATGGAAAAGGACCAGTCAGAAATTAAGCATACACTATCTGAAATAAAGAATAACATACAGAAATCCAACAGCAGACCAGAGGACCTCAAGAATCAAACCAAAGATTTGAAATATGAGGAAGCAAAAAACACCCAAATAGAATATCAAAAAGAAAAAAAAAGTCCAAAAATGTGAAGATAGTATAAGAAGCCTCTGGAACAACTTCAAGCATACCAACATCAGAATTATAGGGGGTGCCAGAAGAAGAGAGAGAGAGCAAGATACTGAAAATCTATGTGAAGAAATAGTGACAGAAAACTTTCCATACCTGGTAAAAGAAATGGACTTACAAGTCCAGGAAGTGCACAGAACCCCGAACAAGAGAGAATCTCGAAAGCAGCAAGAGGGAGAGGAGCCAAGATGGCGGCATAGGTAAACACCTACACTGCTGCCTCGCACAACAATTTCAAAACTACAACTAAAAGACAGAACAGACATCATCCAGAACCACAGGAAAGCTGGCTGAGTGGAAGTTCTACAGCTAGAAGAAAAGAGAGGGGCTCGCAGACACCCAGAGGAACTGCAAAAAGCTGAGGTACGGAGACGCGCGCGCTGAGAGAGCGGGTGCCCGAGTACCTGGCTGGCTTTCTCTGACAGGAGGGAAACGGAGACTCCCAACGGCATTGAACCCCTTGTCCTACGACACTAAACTCCAGATCCAGCTGAAACTCATACGGGGGGAGTTTGGACTGTGAAAAGTGAGAAGTGCACGGAAATTTAGGGGAGTCGCAAAAGATAGGAGGGTCTGGTCCCGGTCACGCACGCGCACACACAAGGCGCCGGCGCCACACTGAGGACAGATTGCTGATTCTGCCGCTGGCTTTTGCGACTGGGCGGGAGACAGACCCTCCCAACTAAGCCACTTCTGAGTCCACTGGGCCCCTGTTTCGGGCGAAACCCTGGAGACCTAGACTCGTGTGGTCCTGGTACGAAGGGGAGCAGGGGAGTTGGAAAGGCAGCGGTCTAGAGGCACTGCGGGCGCGCGCACACAGGACCGCTCCAGCCATTACCCAGTCACGTGAGACTCCGGGGCCGTGGAGGGCGGGACCGACTGGAAGGCAAGGCGGTCCCTTAAGCCCTGAGACTCCACCCATCCCAAGCTCAACAGAGGCTTCTGTGGTCTTGCAAATAAAAAAGTTTCCCCGACAAAGTGAAAATGCCAAAACAAGGGAAGGGATCAAAAACAAAAGAAATGGAGGAAAAAAAACGACTGGATATAGAGTTCAAAACCATGCTTATAAGGTT
>PVJN01055185.1:0-13170 GCA_004026805.1 Lasiurus borealis | reverse complement strand
CAGGAACGGGTACAAGTTCCTGTACTGCTCGGCGCGGGCCATCGGCATGGCCGACATGACGCGGGGCTACCTGCACTGGGTCAACGAGCGGGGCACCGTGCTGCCCCAGGGGCCCCTGCTGCTGAGCCCCAGCAGCCTCTTCTCCGCCCTGCACAGGTAGGCCGCCCCCCACTTTCCCCTCCCCCTAACCCTCCCCCCCTCCCCCGCACAGGGCCTGCCGGGCGGGCCTCTCCCTCCCCGCCTCCCCGGGGGGTTGGCGAGACCAGCCTCCTCCCGCTCTGCCCAGCCATCTGCTGGCGGCTCTGTTGAGGGAACCCGGAAAGTCACCCACAATGCAGGTGGGCCGACCCGCTCCCTCCACACTCACTGGGGCTCACAGGACAGCGGGCGGCCGGTTCCTGGGCTGTGGCGTCACATGACCGCCCGGGACCTGCCGCCTCCTCTCCTCCCACCGTGTCTCCACTGGGCAGAGGGATGCTCCCCGCTTTGGTGGGGGCCGCCCTCCTGTCATCTCCCCCTTCCCCTCCCCACGTTGTCCCACCGAGTCTCAGAGGACCAACCTGCCGTTCCTCTAATCCAGCGGTTCCCAACCTTCCTAAGGCCGCGGCCCTTTAAGACAGCTCCCCATGTGGTGGTGACCCCCACCCATAAAATTATTTCCGTGGCTACTTCCTAACAGTAATTTTGCTACTGTTGTGAATCGTCATGTAAATATCTGTGTTTTGTGATGGTCTTAGGCGACCCCTGTGATGGGGTCAATGGACCCCCCCCAAAGGGGTCGCGACCCACAGGTTGAGAAACACTGCCCTAATCGGGGACCTCAGCCGGGCCCTGTGGCTCTTGTCCCGGGCGCCGCCGCTCACCTGGCCCTGTCTCCTCCCGTTTCGCCCTCTGGGGGAGTCCGTCCGGGTCAGCTCGTCTTAGGGGACCTGCCGCTGCCCACTAGCCCTTTCCCCCTCTCCCTTCCTGGCTGTGTTGGAGGCAGCCACGCGGGCTCTGGCCTCCCGGGAGGCAAAGCCTGCTGGGAGTTTGGTTGAAGTCACAGCGAACCTCCCGTAGGTCAGTTTAGGGCAACGCCTGCCCCTCGGCTCCCCTCCCAGTGCCGTCACGCCCGCCCCTCCTCCTCTACCCAGTCCTCCTCCCTCACAGGGCAGGGCGAGCTTCCGAGGAACCGAGCGCTGGCTTTCCCCAGTGAGACTGCCCCCCCCTTTGCTGGCTCCCATTCCCTTGGGATTTGTTTAAGGGGGTGCAGGCCTCCCAGGGGGGTCAGGAGTGTTTTCCTCCCTCCTGCTCTGGCGTTAGCTCTTTATTTTTATTTTTATTTTAATATATTTTTATTGATTTTTTCAGAGAGGAAGGGAGAGGGACAGAGAGCTAGAAACATCGATGAGAGAGAGATATCCATCAGCTGCCTCTTGCACAAGGCCCCCTACTGGAGACGTGCCCGCAACCAAGGTCCATGCCTTTGACCTGGGATTGAACCTGGGACCACTCAGTCCGTAGGCCGACGCTCTATCCGCTGAGCCACACCGGTCAGGGCTGGCGTTAGCTCTGGGCTGGCTGCCTGGGTGACTGACTGGTCGAGGTCTCGGTGAAGTCACGTGTCCCGAGGCTTTTCTCTGGGGGAGGCTTGAAAGCGGGGGCTCCCTCCCCGCCCAGGGCTTCCCGGGGAGAGCGGGGCTGACCCGCACCCGTGTAGCCTCCGAGGACCGGCGTCCTGGGGCCCCGGGTCTCTGAGGGTCGCAGAGCCAGAGCTGACGGGGCGACCCTCACGCCGACCCCCCCCCCCCCGGGGCCTGCTTGTCCCGACAGAGAGGTGATCGAGAAGAAGCCCGAGAAGTTCAAAGTGCAGTGCCTGACCGACATCAAGAACCTGTTCTTCCCCAACACCGAGCCCTTCTACGCCGCCTTCGGGAACCGGCCGGCTGTGAGTCCCTCGGAGTGGAGGGGGGTGGGCTCTGTGGGTTCAGGCAGGCACAGGGGGGAGGGGGAGACTAGTGGGGGGAGGCTGCCAGACTCGGGGAGGCCACCCCCATCCCCCCGGAGGCTCTGGGAACGCCACCCGCCTCCCCCCGAGGCCGGGAGAGTCCCCAGATCCCAGGGCAGCGGTTCTCAACCTTCCTAAGGCCGCGGCCCTTTAAGACAGCTCCTCACGGGGTGGTGACCCCCAACCATGCAATGATTTCCGTGGCTACTTCATCGCTGTCATCTTGCTACTGTGATGAACTGTCATGTAAATATCTGATAGGCAGGATGCATTTTCGTTGTTACACATGGGACATCATTAAAGCATAGGGATTCATCACAAAAACAATAGGTGATTATCTATTGTGAAATATTTATTTCTAATGACGCATAAATGAAATGTTGTCTTGAATCGTGGTGTAGCATGGGCAACAGCCTTTCTAGGACAACAGTAAACGATGTGGCTACACGTTGCTGCACCGAGGAGCGGTGTGTTGGTGCCTAAGACCATGGGAAATAGGTGTTTTCCTCTGGTCTTAGGTAACCCCTGTGAAAAGGTCGTTCGACCCCCAAAGGGGTCGCGACCCACAGGTTGAGAACCGCTGTCCCACGGCCTCCGGCTTCCCGCGCAGGCGGGCAGGCGAGTTTTCGTGGGAGGCGTGACACGTGGGACCACACACGTGAGGCTCGGAAGCCCTTGCTGCATGAGTGAGGCAGGAACGGGGCTGGGAGCACCCTTCCTCCCGGACGGGGACCCCGAGGCCAGCCCTCAGCCCGAGGGGCGCCCCCTTACCCACGGCCTCGTGCTCCTGGTGATCGGCCGCAGTGCGAGGCGCCCAGTGGAAGAGTCCAGAAGCAGCTCACAGGTTTCCGCCGGCTCAGCTTTCTGAGCGGAGAGCTGATATCTCCCAAATCCCAGGCATCGGAGCCTGGCCTGGCGTCTGCCCGCCGTGGGGTGATCAGACCGGCGGGCGGGATTGCAGTGCTGGGGTCCAGGTCACCCCTGTGTTACCCAGTGGTGCCCCCTCACACCTCAGTCACGGTTGTTGTGTGCTGCGGCCCTGGCTCCTTATCCTGGGTGGTCATTGTCCCTGCACCAGGAACAGGTGGCTGCTGTAGGGTGGCACCCTCTGAGGTCTCAGGGACCCACTGCAGCTGGGAGCGCTCCTCTGGGGACCAGGGCCCCGTGCAGCCCCACTCGAGAAAGGAGCGCCGTGGGATTGGGTGTCGCTGCCCCGTTGGCTGGAAAGCTCAGTGGTTCTCCACCTTCCTCATGCCGCGGCCCTTTAATATGGTTCCTCATGCTGTGGGGACCTCCAACATTAAAGTTATTTTATTTTATTTTTTAAAAATATATTTTATTGATTTTTTACAGAGAGGAAGGGAGAGGGATAGAAAGTCAGAAACATCGATGAGAGAGAGACATCGATCAGCCGCCTCCTGCACGCCCCCCACTGGAGAGGTGCCCGCAAGCCAGGTACATGCCCCCAACTGGAATCGAACCTGGGACCTTTCAGTCCGCAGGCCCGACGCTCTATCCACTGAGCCACACCGGTTTTGGCCATTAAAGTTATTTTTGTTGCTACTTCATCACTGTCATTTTGCTGCTGTTATGAATCGTCAGGTAAATATCTGTGTTTTCCGCTGGTCTTAGGCGACCCTGCTAGCGGTTCTCACTGTGGGTCGGGACATGAGAAAGATTGAGAACCGCTGCTGTAGGGCCTCAGGCCACGGGAAATCACAGATACAGTGGTACCTCGAGATACGAGTGCCCTAACATACGAGATTTTTGAGATACGAGCCGTCGAGCGAGCGATGTTTGCTTTGAAATACGAGCAACAGTTGAGATAGGAGTCATCACGCAGATCGGCCGGCTGTACCGGACCCACCCATTTACCTCGACTCGAGCGTCTCATAGCTTCCCACGCCTCAAGGTTAGGGAACGAATTAAACTCGTATCTCGAGGTGCCACTGTATTTACATGACGTTTCAGAACAGCAGCAAAATGATGGTGACGAAGCAGCAACGAAAATAACGTTATGGATGGGGGTCACCACGACACGAGGAGCCATATTAAAGGTCCCCGGCGTTATAGGAAGGTGGAGAACCGCTGCTCTCGAGAATGGAGTCGGGTGGTAACTTCACAGGCAGGAAAGTCTCCTGCTTGTGAAGAAAACGGGCCAGAACGTTAGGGTGCCGGGAGCTCGCTAGGTGGTCCACTCTCACCCCCTTCCTGCACGGCCCCCGCAGGCCCCGGTGGGCAGAGCTGGTGAGACGCCCCCGCCCACTCCTCCCTCCGGGCGGGGTGTGCGGTGCCGGTTCGGAGGCCAGGGCAGTAAGGCAGCGGATCGGAGGGGCCAGGGTCCGCACTCACTCACACTCCTCTTCCTGGCCCCTCCCCCGCAGGACGTGTATTCCTACAAGCAAGTGGGCGTGTCTCTGAACCGGATATTCACCGTGAACCCCAAGGGCGAGCTGGTGCAGGAGCACGCCAAGACCAACATCTCCTCGTGAGTCTCCCCGCGCCGGCCGGGGCCTGTTCCCGTTCACTGTATTCCTCTGGGTCCTTCGGCTGCCTATATTTTATTTTATTTATTTATTTATTTATTTATTTAAATATATTTTATTGATTTTTACAGAGAGGAAGGGAGAGGGATAGAGAGTTAGAAACATCGATGAGAGGGCGACATTGGTCAGCCGCCTCCTGCACACCCCCCACTGGGGATGTGCCCCCAACCAGGATACAGTGGTACCTCGAGATACGAGTGCCCTAACATACGAGATTTTTGAGATACAAGCTGTCGAGCGAGCGGTTTTTGCTTTGAAATACGAGCAACAGTTGAGATAGGAGTCATGGCGCGGATCGGCCGGCTGCACGCGACCCACCCGTTTACCGCGACGCGAGCGTCTCATGGCTTCTCACGCCTCAAGGTTACGGAATGAATTAAACTCGTATCTCGAGGCACCAATGTATTTTATTTTATTATTTACTTATTTATTTTTTTAAATATATTTTATTGATTTGTCACAGAGAGGAAGGGAGAGGGACAGAGAGTCAGAAACATCGATGAGAGAGAGAGACATCGATCAGTCGCCTCCTGCACGCCCCACACTGGGGATGTGCCCACCACCAGGATACTACATGCCCTTGACCAGAATCGAACCCGGGACCTTTCCGTCCGCAGCAGGCTGACGCTCTATCCACTAAGCCACACCGGTTTCGGCTTTATTTTTTTTTTTAAATATTTTTAATGATTTTTTTTTTACAGAGAGAGGAATGGAGAGGGATAGAGAGTTGGAAACATCGATCTGCCGCCTCAGTTGCTTCTATTTTAATCTTTGATCCTGACCAGGAAAATATGTTTTCACTGGTTTCAACCATAAAATTATTATTATTATTATTATTATTTTTTTGCCCGAAACGTGACGTTTGGACAGTCTGGATTAAGTCAGGCCCCCTCGGGGCAGAACACGGTGGAAACCGGTGGTCGCATCGGCCGCGGGGTGGGACGGAATGAATTTGAAATCGAGTGGGTTTGCTTTGCCAAAGTGGGGCTGAAAAGCCTCGAAGGCAGGCGAGCGCAGAGGGTAGCCAGCGGGCGCTCACATGACCCTGTGTTGAAGGATGGGGCGCATTGTGGCCTGAGTGTCGTCTCACAGGCTCATTGTTGGGTGACCGTCCCGTTCCTCCTGGGGTTGTGGGCGAGTTGTGGGCAGGCCAGTTCTGGGAGGCCGAGGGCTGGGTGGGGGCCTGGAATGAGGCTGCTTGGGGGTGGGGCTGCAGGCTCTCTCTGGACCTTGGCACCGCCTTCCGAGGCAGGCCCCCCCCACCCTTCCAGGGAGCCGGGACCTGCTCCCGTTGGGCACGGCCACCTCCCCCGGCCCCAGAACCCACAGGAGGAGTTTAAACAACTGGGGCCTCGGTCCCGGGAAGAGGAGAGGCGCTGGGTCGCGCCAGCACGGTTAGGAAGACGGTTTCTCAAGAAGTTAAATTACATTCCCTATAGACCAGCGGTTCTCCACCTGTGGGTCACGACCCCTTTGGGGGGGTCGAACAACCCTTTCACCGGGGCCCCCTAAGACATCCTGCCTATCAGATACTTACATGACGATGCATTGACAGGAGCACAACGACAGCGACGAAGTAGCCACGGAAATCATGTTACGGTTGGGGGGTCACCACCCCAGGAGGAGCTGTCTTTTTTTAAAATATATTTTATTGATTTTTTCACAGAGAGGAAGGGAGAGAGACAGAAAGTCAGAAACATCGATGAGAGAGAGACATCTATCAGCCGCCTCCTGCACGCCCCCTACTGGAGTTGTGCCTGCAAGCAAGGTACATGCCCCCGACCGGAATCGAACCTGGGACCTTTCCGTCCGCAGGCCGACGCTCTATCCACTGAGCCACACCGGTCTCGGCGGGGAGCTGTCTTAAAGGGTCGAGGCCTTAGGAAGGTGGAGAACCGCTGGGGTAGATATTATCTATTACCCTCCTCTGAGCTTTGCTGGGCACACCCTTGCCTCCTCGGTTAAGAAGGCGTCTCGTGCCTCGGGCCAGGCCGCCACCTCCTGGAGGTGGGGTGTGGGGAAAGCCCCCTGCGGGTCTCTGCAAACGGGCGCTGCAGAGGGACCCGCCAGCCTCGAGGGGCTCCGGGGTGCAGAGAGGCCCGGGCTGGGGGTACAGAGAGTCCCAGGCTGGTCTCCGTGGCCGGTGGGAGGCGCCGTGGCAGGAAAAGGTGTCCGCACAGCAGCTGGCTTCTCGGGGTGCGGGCCACAGACACGAACGTGCTCCAGCCTCTTGGGGGAGTGCACAGAGCCAGGGAGCAGCCCGCAAGGAACAGGAGGAGCAGGGCCTAGTTCCAGCCCGTGGCCGGCAAGACGGGCCTGGGCCAGGGAGTGCGGGAGCCGGCCCCAGGCTCCGAGCAGGGAAAGGCGGGGGGCGAGGGCTGGGGGGATCCCTTTCCCCAAGACCCCGCAGCTGGCATAGGGCAGAGCTGACGGTCCCATCCGTGTCCCCAGCCCGGGGCCCCGCGCTCCCGGTCGCACAGAGGCCCGGTCCTCTCCCGTGCGCACACGCGTGAGCCGGCCGGGGCGTGTGCCTCCGCCTCCGCGGCTGCCGATGCCTCTGGTCCAGGGGCTCTGCCCCCGGGTCCTTCCTGCCGGATACGCAGCCCATCGCCCGGCCGGCGGGGGCAGCTCGGGCCCTGCTTGGCGCTCCCGGTGGCCGCCAGGGGGTCAGCGGGGGTCATTCTGGAGCGCCCTCTGCAGCGTCAGCCCCGGGGGCCGGGCCTCAGGCCTCAGGCCCGGGGAGGGTGGGGTTGGGGCGTGTCTCTCCGGGTCCCTGCGGGCGGGCGGGCGCTGACCCCTCAGGTCCTGGGGGTGAGGTTGGGGGTGTCTCTCCGGGTCCCTGCGGGCGGGTGGGCCAGCGGGTGCTGACCCCTCAGGTCCTGGGGGTGATGTTGGGGGGTGTCTCTCTCGGTCCCTGTGGGCGGGTGGGCGCTGACCCCTCAGGTCCTGGGGGTGAGGTTGGGGGGTGTCTCTCTGGGTCCCTGTGGGCTGGCGGGCGCTGACCCGTCCCCCCCGTCCTCTCCCAGGTACGTGAGGCTCTGCGAGGTGGTGGACCACGTGTTCCCGCTGCTAAAGCGGAGCCACTCCTCCGACTTCCCCTGCGCGGACACGTTCAGCGACTTCACCTTCTGGCGGGAGCCGCCGCCCCCCTTCGAGACCCAGGACGCCCACCCGGCCTCCGCCTGAGGCCGCACCCACCGCCCGCCAGCCCGCCATGGCAGCCCCGACAGACAGACAGACAGACAGACAGCCCGCCCGCCCGTCAGACAGACACAGCCCAGCCAGCGCCCATTAAAGGACGGGTCCTGGGAGCCCAGGAGGGAGCTCGGCAGCCGGGAGCCTCATTGCCGGAGCGCAGAGAGCCGGGCGCACCCTCCTCCCCGCTCCCCCCACCACCCCCCGGGGCTGGCGTTTCAATCAGCCCAGCACCCGGGTGCATGTTCCGTGCGTGCGGGGAGCCGGGTGCCCTCCCTGGTGGAGGGCGGGGGGCGGGTGTCCTCGCCGGGGCCGAAAGCCGGATACCACGCGGCCCTCGTCCTGGGGCGGCCTCGGTGTCCTTGGGGGGCGGCATGTCCCCCGGGGGGTGTGGGGGCCAGCAGAGCTGGCACCTGATCCCTGCGGGGTGTCCGCGTGGAGAGGGGCACCCGTCCTGTGGCAGCTCCCACCCATCTGCGCCCCGTGGTGGCGGTGGCCGGAGGGGGAGAGGGAGACACATGCTGGGTCACGTGACCCAGGGGGTCTGGGGCCTCTGAAGGGCTCGGCCCTGTGGGTGTTGCTTGCGGTTTTGGCCGAGGTCTCTCAGTGGAGGGGATGCGTTCGTCTTGAATGCTCGGGTGAAAGAGCACCCATGTCCCTGGCCCCCCGCCCCTCCTCTCCCCTCTTGTGTGGCTCAGGGCTGGACTGTTGACGCCTTAATGCACCTGGCGGGCAGGTTCCCCGGAACGCGCCTTGCCCAGCTCCCGGGAATGGCCCTGCCTTAAGCTCGGACCCGAGGCGGCGTTTCGGGGGCGGGATTCCCCATCGGGCCCCGGGCGGGTGGAGCTGGGCGTGCGGCCGGCACGGGGCCGATGCAGCCGGTGCCCGCGGGAAGCTCTCCGAGGAGGCCGTGGGGCGTGAAGAAGGTGGTCTCTCCAGAAGTTAAATTATATTCCGCGTAGATAGTATTTATTACTTTATCACTGGGGCCGGGGTGGCGCGAGGAGCGTCTAAGCCATAGTCTTGTCGCTGCTGGGTGACAAAGACGCACGTCGGACCGCCCCCCACCGCCTTACTCGCTGATCTCCCCACCCCGACCCCCTGTTTTCCCCTCCTGCTCCCCCCACTCACGTCCAGGGCACGGCGTGTGGAGTCCTGAGGAGCGGGGGGCCGTCCATCCGCGAGCCCCTGGGGCGAGGGGTGCTCCGGTGAGTGTGGACACACGTCGCCGGGAGAACCGTCTGGAAAGGGAAGAGTTATTTTGGTAAAGATGCTGCTTTATTTTTTTTTGGGGAAGTGTTATTTTTCTAAAGAGCGTTTCCCTCCGGCGACGGCCCGGGCTCTTTCTGTGAAAGGGACGCAGAGGTCGCCGCGGTGGGCGGTGGCTCCGGGACGAGGACCCCCAGAAAGCGCCCTCCCTCCCCCCGCTTTGCAGAGAAGCACACGCGTGCACAGAGCCCCTCGGGAGGCACGGGACGTGATGACACACGGTCAGGCCGGGACTGCTCGGGGCTGGGGCACCAGCGACCGTTAGAAGCTGCGCTCCTTCTGCAGAGAGTAGGGGAGTGGCCTTGAGCTGCCCTGACCCGCGTCTCCCTCCTCCTCCTCCTCCTCCGGAGAGTGAGGCTGGGGGAGAGGGAGCACCCCTCAGGCACGTAGTGCCCCCAGCACGCCTTCCAGGAAGTGGCCCCCGGATCTGGGCCCGTTCACAGGGTGACCCCCCGCCCCGGGAGCCGTGATGGTCGCACCGACCGGGGCTGGGGAAAAGGAGACTTTGCACGTGGGGGACGCACACACGCGTGTGCCTGTGGGCTCGTCCGTGTTCAGAACCTCAGTCCCGTACCCCGCGGGTGGGCACGCGCTGAAGGCCGCCAGAGCCGTGCATCGGGGAGCCTGCGGAGGGGAGGGGGTGCAGAAGGCAGGCCTGGTGCACGGGGAAACGGGGGCCCGCGGAGACTCCCCTCTGCAAGTTGGGGGGCGGCTCCCGCGTCCCCCCTACTCCCGGGGCCGTGGAAGCACCGGGTGTGTGCGTGCGTCGGTGCCGGGACGTGAGAACCGCCTTGTGGGGTGAGGGATGCAGAGCCAGAACCTTGTAATAAAAGAGACCACGAGAGGCGTCTGAAAGTCCGTGTGAGTTTTGTTCTATTTATATTTTATTGAGCTCAGGAGGGGGGAGAGGGAGAGGGAGAGGAGCATCCGTGATGAGAGGGAATCACGGATTGGCCGCCTCCTGCACGACCCCGAACGGGGACCCCGAGCCTGCACCCCGGGCCTGGGCCCTGACCGGGAATGGCCCTGCTGTGACCTGGGTCACAGGTCGATGGCCCACCCCTGAGCCACGCGGGCCGGGCTTGGTTTTCATTTCGGACCAATCCAAGCCCTCGGAGCCTCGTTCGCCCACCTCCCTGGGAAACGGTCATGATGCCCGTGGATTGGTGCCGGGTCCCCGTGCCTGAGACACCCCGGGACCTGCCCGTGTCTGCCCAGGTGGTTTAGGAACAAAGGGAAGAGCCTGGTTCCTGGGTGCCAGGGCACCGGGCTGGGCTGCCAATGGGGCCGGACCCAGCGTCCCCCTTCCAGCGTCTAGAATGCAGGCTTCCGTGCACGGAGACACAGCACACCCTGTCCTTTGGCTGCACACAGCAGACTCCCTCCCTTACGATCCCCGATGGCAAGCTCTTCCCCCGTCAAAAGGCCTGGCCTGTCTGTGGTTTTGGGCCCCGAGATGCCCCGCCCTCCCCGGGCACCGCTGGGCCAAGCTGTCTCCCTCGCCTGGTGCGGTAGCTCTCGCACGCCGGGAAATGTCCGTGGATGAGATTTCTCCAGGTCTTGGCGGCCAACACCTGACTATGGACAAGACGCCTTATCCTGGCTTTCAAAGTCAACACCCCTCCCCCTCCCTCAAGCCTCCCCATCCCTTGCATCCAAGGAACCCTGACCTCTGACTGCCGGCTTCGGTCCCTGCGGAAGGTGGGGCGTGAGCCGTGGCGCCCCCCGTGGGCGGGAGGAGAGGTTGCAGGAAGGTTAGGCGGGCGCCTTTTAACAACCAGGAAAACCTGGCTCCTGGAACCTGCCTGTGCTGCTAACACAGCGGTTCTCAACCTGTGGGTCGCGACCCCTTTTGGGGGTGGAAGGACCCTTTCACAGGGGTCGCCTAAGACCGTCGGAAAACACGGGTATTTACATTATAATCCACAACAGTAGCGAAATGACAGTTATGTGAAGTATGGTTGGGGGTCACCACCCCATGAGGAGCTGCATTCAAGGGTCGCGGCGTTAGGAAGGTTGAGAACCACTGGTCTAACAGGAGTGTGGTCCCAGCTGCCGCTCCAGGACAGCCACCGGTCCGTCTCCTCGTCCTGGCAGCCTCTGCACAGTCTCCAGACCGGAGGGTGGATGGCAGAGCAGGACTGCGGTTTCCGGGGGGGCCTGGCCGGCGGGAGGACATACATCCCTCTCGGGCCTGAGGAAGGGAAAGCGGGTACACTGCCCCCCGGGGCCTGTCCCCCGTCTCGGGCCCCTTCTCCCGCTCCTGCTGCAGGCGAAAGAGGCGGTGTCACCCCCTGGCACGAGGGCCTGGTGCCTGGAAGGAAAGGCCAGTTTGGCGCAGTGGAGAGAGCGTCGGCCTGCGGACCACAGGGGGTCCCGGGTTCAATTCTGCTCAAGGGAGTGGACCTTGGTTGCAGGCTCCTCCCCGGCCTGGGCCCTGGTTAGAGGTCGTGCAGGAGGCGGTCCATCGATGTGTGTCTGTCTTTCCCTCTCTCTCCCACTCGCCCTAAAAATCAACGGGAAAACATCCTCAGCTGAGGATTAACAAGTTGGCCCTGAAAGAGCGATGTCTGCACGTGGCCACCGGGGGGCGCACAACGTTCGGTTTGGAGGCAGAGCCTCTGAGAACAGCATCCAGGCTTGAGAGAGGCTCCTACCAGAGCAGAGGGGAGCGGGCCCTGGACGCCAGCCAGGTGAGGGGGCTCTGCAGGGGAGGGGGCCTCCAGCTGGCACCCCTCAAGGTCAGCATCCGGAGCTGGAGAGGAGGAGGGGGTGCTGGCGGCTGTTAGACATTCAGGCCCAAGGTGGTTGGTTCTCAAAGCGTCATCTTGGGGCCTTGCAGGGCCTGCAGCTGGGGCTTGTTAGCAATGCAAGTTCCTGCCCCCACCTCACCCCACCAGACCTTCTGCACCCACTGGGAGTGGCTCCCACCCGTGCGAATACACCCCCCTCCCCCAGAGCCCCAGCTCAGGTTCCTGAAGCCCCAGCCACCTTGCTGGGCATCTCCACGGCAGCAGCAGCAGCAGGGCCTGCCTGGGAGGGAATCTGCCTGTGACGGGCCGGGCCAGGCCGGGCCGAGCCGGGCAGCCGAGTGCTGCCCCATCCCCCCTCCATCCCGTCTCCCTCAGCCAGCGTCTGGGCTCCAGGGACGCGGCCGGCCCAGGGTTCAGAAAGGGACGCTGTCGCCGAGTCAGGCGTAGCTCAGTGGATAGACCGTCGGCCTGCGGGCTGAAGGGTCCCAGGTTCGATTTCGGTCAAGGGCATGTATCCTGGTTGCAGGCACAACTCCAGTAGGGGGCGTGCAGGAGGCATGCGGGATGGATGTCTCTCTCTCATCGATGTCTCTGACTCTATTCCTCTCCCTTCCTCTCTGTGAAAAATCAATAAAATGTATTTAACAAAAAAAAAAAAGAAAGGGACGCTGCCACAATCACAACAAAGACCCCAATGCTTGCCTCGGGGAATGGAATTGCCTCTCTGAACCCCCGTTTCCCATGGCTGTGACCCCACCTCGGGGTTCTCACCTAACAGAATGCAGCCCTCCCAGCAGACGGGAGGTCTGCAGAGCATCCGGCTTGATGAGCTGGGAATGTGCTGTTTTTTTTTTTTTTAAATCCTCACCTGAGGGATTTCCCCACTGCTTTGTAGAGAGAGAGTGGACGGGAGAGAGACACACACAGAGAGACACACCGATGTGAGAGACACACAGACGGGTTGCCTTCCTGGGGTCTGGGAGGAGCCTGCCACTGAGGTCCTTGCCCTGGACGGGAATCGAACCCAGGACCCTGCAGTCCACAGGCCGCCGCTCTGTCCCTCTCTCTGCACACATTACCTTCTCTCAGAAACACTGTTATCCTGGGATTGGGAGGTGGGTGTGCTTCCCCGCGACACCAGCAGATGGTGCCCAAGAGACCCATGCCAGGACTCAGCACCCCCCAGTCCCTGCATCCCAATCCCTAGCTTCCTCTCTCTGCCACACTGCAGCCCCTCCAGCGCCTTACCCCCCCCCCCCCTCCACAGTCATCCCAGGTCCCGGGCAGGGAGGCGCACGGAACACTGCGCCCGTCAGCAGATTCCTGGAAGGTCACGCCGGAGGAGGAGGCGTGCTCCCGGGGAGGGCGGGAGGGCTGGGTGTTTGTCTCCCGTGAATTGCATCACCGGCAGCCTCTGGGC
>PVJN01055184.1:0-13162 GCA_004026805.1 Lasiurus borealis | reverse complement strand
CGGGTTACTTATGTCTCCCCAAGTAAATTCTAAGTCCTAGAGGCGAGAGCCATATTTTAAGTCTGTGAACCCCACCCAAAAAAATACAAGCATAGTCCACTGTAATTACTCAATAACTACACGAGTACATATAATGTCCTTATCAGCAAGGTAAACACTATGAAAGCAATGCTTGAGGAAGATTAGAACGGTAATAAACGCAGGTAATAAAAGCAGAAAAGGTTGGAAGGGAAAGAGACCTTGGAGGAGGGGTTTGGTGAATGGTATAACAGTACCTGGTGGCAGTGGGAATTGTACACTGACTAAATTTACTAGTCGTGTGAGCTAGCACAAATCCATGAGTCTCTGCAAGCTGTGCACTTAAAAATGGAGCAAATGACATAAGTTACTATTTGTTAAACTCCTCCAATGAGCCAAACAAGTTTCATGCACTACTTTCAACAAAGAACAAATCAATCCATCGCTGTCCACTTCTCTTCTTTGCTGCTACCACTACATTCCAAGCCACCATCCATCGTCCCTCTCCCAGGGGGACAGTCATCCGTTAATGGATCCCTTGCTCTACACTGGCTTCCCTACAATCCATGTCCCCTGGGCAGCCAGACTGAGTCTTCTCAAAATGCAAATCGAATCATGTGACCAGATCAAGCTCTCCAAAGGCTTTTCATTGCTCTCTGCAGAAAATTAAAATGCATTTAAGTCATTTCATGCTGTAGTTTTTACCTACTTCTGAACACATCACGCATGATCCGTTTCCTCTCTAGGATCCAACTACACTAGCCACTTTTTTCTTCCCTTTACGAACCACATTCATTCTCTCCTCAGGGCCTTGAACAAGCAATTTTCGCAGCTGAGGATGCTTCCACCCAACAAGCCTCTTCTTGATTTCGGGTGTCAGATTAATAGCACCACTTCAGGAGAGATTCCCCAACACCCAGCCTAAATCAGCACTCCCCATCCTATTCTCTGACTTCTACTCTCTAACAAATCACTCCTTCACACAGAGACTTGTTTAATCATGCTTATCATACCTGAAATTATCATGGTTGTTTCTGTGTTTGCTTGGCTGTTTCCTCCCTGAAATATAAATTTCATGAGCCAGGGAACACTGAATCCTCCACATCCAGGGAGACCTAGGCACATAATAGTCACTTAATAAAAATCTGTGGGTATGCTGCTCTAAAGAAAATAATAGGGCTAATAACCCACTCTAAGCAAAGACTTTGCAAATAAAGTCTCTTGCTTTTGTTTCTAGCTCCCTAATTCAATAGTACTTTATTGAGTGTTTTTCTATTTAGAAATATTAGAAATCACAAGTATTTTTTAAAATCCTTTCTTCTAATTCACCAAGGAGGTACTCATTGGACAACCCATTGATTACAAGCCTGATTTTCCTTAACTCTTCTCCTTAACCAGTTATTAAATATGTTGTAAAGTGCTTCTATTCCATTCATGGTGCACATGAATTTAAAATTTTAGAGTCTAGAGGCATTAGGTCCCTTTGGGATCAGATATCTAATTTAGTATCCATATGTCCTCGCTGAAAGAAGCAAGTCACTCTTTTGCTAAATCCTTCTAGTCTTCGTGGAAGATTGTTTGCCTTTCAAATGTCCCTTTTAAGCCAAGATGTAGGAGTTTGTGAATGTACCAAAAAGAATAGAAGACCAGTCTTTCACATGCTGAAAACTCAAAGGAACAGCTTTGTTTTCACTGATAGAGTAATAATTCTTATATCAGTGATCTGTGAATGTGTGGAGAAGTTGCAAATGGAAATATAAATGATTATTTCATTTTATTCTGAATTCCTTTCTTTAATAAATGTAATGTCTTCAATAAACATAAATATTACCATTTACCCTTAAGAAGCCCATGGTGGGGGCGGGGGGCGTTAAGGGGGTTGAGGACACATATGGAGGGATGAGGACACATATGTAATACCTTAATCAATAAAGAAATTTTAAAAAGCCCTAACTGGTTTGTCTCAGTGGATAGAGCATTAGTCTGTGGACTCAAGGGTCCCAGGTTCAATTCTGGTCAAGGACATGTACCTTGGTTGCAGGCACATCCCCAGTAGGGGGTGTGTAAAAGGCAGCTGATCAATGTTTCTCTCTCATCGATGTTTCTAACTCTCTATCCCTCTTCCTTCCTCTCTGTAAAAAAAAATCAATAAAATGTATTTTAAAAAAATAAATTAAAAAAAAAGAAGCCCATGTTAGTTCATCTAACATCTTAATAATATTCAGTCAGTCAGTCAGTCAACAAGTATTTATTAAGCAGTTACTATAAGCTAAGTACTCTTTGGGATATTTTTTCATTGATTCACAAAACACAAAAATCTCCACCCTCTTGGAGTGTACATTCAAAAGTAGTGGTTCTACGATTTTCAAAAGTAGTGGGTTTCAGGATCCTTTCACACACTTAACATGCATTGACTTCCTTAATTAATTCACTTAAAATAACAAAAATAAACTCATTACATCTTACCATGAATAACATCTTAATGAAAATAAGTATAGTTTAAAAAGTAGTGAGAAAAATAGCATTGCTTTAACATGTTTGCAAATCTTTTTCATGTGTGGCTTGAAAAGAGAAGTTTGTCTCGCATCTTCTCCTGTATCTGTTCAAAAACATCACTGTACAATCATAAGAGAAATGAAAGTGAAAAAAGAAAATAGTAACTTGGTATTTTTGTGAATACAGGTTTGACTTTGCAGACCTAAAAATGCCTTGATTGCTTCTCAGCCTTTTGACTAAGATCAAGTGATGTATAAATGCCTTGAAACCCTCCAAGGGTACCTGGACTATACTTTGAGAACTGTTCAAAAAAATTTTTATTTTTATATTTTGCTAATAAAATAAGGACAAATTTAACAGAGACCAATGCAATAATTAGCTTTTTCTACATTTATCATTTTACTTCTCAGAACCAGCTCTCTGAGTCTCTGTGAGATGGCATTGGTTGATAATGGTGATCAGGAGAAATTTTTATTAAGATAATTTACAGAGGTAAAACAGATGCCCCAAATAATGGACTTCTTTGCCGTCATTGAAAACCTTTGTTTTTAGGTCAATTTTGTGTTCTAGATGATCTCAAAGTACTTACAGACATTAATTAATTGAACTTCCAGGATGCCAATGAAATGTTTCCAAATACAGATTTTATGCATTTTGCAGATAGTTTAACTGACAGAGTAGCAGTTTGTCTTAGCTTAAAGGAAAGTTGTGAGCAAATCAAAGAATTGTCATGTATTTTTTTTTTGTAACTATAAATATACTATATGTTCCTTGTCAGGAACATGGATAATGTTGTAAAGTTACTACTTATTTTTTTTTTAATATATTTTTATTGATCTCGTAGAGGAAGAGGGAGAGAGAAACATTGATCAGTTGTCTCCTGCACACCCCCTACTGAGTATCAACCCAGAAACCCAAGCATGTGCATTTAACCATGACATCCTAGTTCATAGGTCAACACTCAACCACTGAGTCATACCACCCAAGCAGAAAGTTACTACTATTAATGTCTCAACAATACTTAATTTCTTTTATTTTTTTCCTTCATTCCTTTGTTCCTCCCTTGCTCCCTCCCCTCTTCCTTTCTTCCTTTCTTTCTTTCCTTTTTTCAGGACAAATACCAAAACTATAAAACTCCTCAGACACGAAATCTTAACCCAGGTCCATAAAACACCATGGCTCTCTAGAAGTCATCACTAAGTGACATCATATTCATATTGTATCCCATCTATTGATGTTCAAGTCAGTCACAATCAAATCTTGTCACTCCTCCAATAGGTTCCCATCGCATTTTAAAGCAAACCCCTGACAATGGCCCACCAGAGACCCCCTTGGCTTCCTAATCACGTGTCCTCCTCCTCTTTCCCTTGCTTGCTCTTTTGTTGCCACCCTGACCTCCTCTTGCTTTCTGGAGAGACCAGCAGACACTTACTTCAGGGATTTTGAACGCACTGTTCCTTCTGCCTGGAAGGCTTTTTCTCTCAAATAACTACAGCATTCTCTCCCTTACTTCCTTCAGGTCTGAAATGCCACTTCCTCAATGAGGTTCCTGATCACCTTATTTGAACTGTAATTTTCATTCCAGGAACTCTTGTTTTCCTTTACCTGCATTCCTTTCTCCATGGAAAGTATCACCATCAGTCGCACAATACATTTCTTGCTTATTTATTTGATCAAGATCTGTCTTTCCTCAACTAGAAAGGAAGCTATACAAGAGCTAGGATTTGTGTTCTGTCCTGTTGAATTCCTAACAGTAGAACACATAGTATATTCTCAAGAACATCTGTTAAATGAAAAAGTAAAGAAATCCTAAAATGCACATTGATGGTGTGTCAGAATAAATAAGAATGTGGCCAACCAAGAAAATATGTTAAAATATAAATACGTGTTTCCAGAAAATCATCCTGAAACATGCTGTTACCTGTACAAGTTCAAACAAATGGATCCTCATCTTGCTGTTTCTCCTGGCTTCAGAATGGTATGCAGCTTGTACTTTTGTTTTGTTTTAAAGAGAGAATCTTTTTAAAAAATATATTTGTATTGATTTCAGAGAAGGAGGGAAAAGGAGAAAGATAAAAAATCATTAATAATGAGAAAGAATCATTGATTGGCTGCCTCCTGCACGCTCCATACTAGGGATCCAGCCCATAACTTGGGCATGTGCCCTTGACTGGAATCAAACCCAGGACACTTCGGTCTGCAGGCCAACCCTCTAGGGCTGTACTGTTTTTTTTTTAAATTAATGGTAGGACTACCCAACTGAGTTTTGTTAATAGATAAAATTGTGATCATTGTGCAAATTCTCATGATGTTTTATGAAAGAAGGCATTTAACCACCTTTGAACATATTTTGCATATTTCTTGTTTTTTCTTGATGGCTTAGAATAGCAATTTTAAACCTGTGTGTCACAAGAATTTTTAAAACATGCAAAACTTGACTATTTAGTCGGGAGCACTGACCTCTTTTCCCTTAGACTGTCAAATAAAGAGCCAACACAACAATAGCTGTCTGGTGTGAATGTCTCAAAAGGCTGAAAATCACTGGTTTAGAATACCTATTACCCTGGCATCAGTTTTAGGAATAAAAACAAACAAAGTAAACCCTCAACAACCAAACTAATTTTAAAATCAAATTTTTCTTGTGATTCATTGTACTTATACATTAAATTAAAGAGGATAGCCCTGTCCAGGTCGCTTAGTTGGTTAGAACATCATACCAATACACAAAGGTTGTAGGTTTAATCCCTAGTCAGGGCACATACAAAAATAAACCAGTGACTGCATAAATAAGTGGAACAAATTGGTGTTTCCCTGTGTCTCCCTTCCCCTTTCTCTTCCCCCCTAAAATCAATCAATAATTTTTTTAAAAATAAAAGAGCAAAATTCCATGCAATTGTATATAATTGTTGATAGAGCCTGGAAACAGAGGTTAGAATGAGGAAATGTACTAGTCTATGTCTAGTTAAGACTGGGAATGTGCACATGTATGGATGGTGGGGGAGTAAGTTGTGTGTGTGTACTTTGCTGACACTGAGTAATGCTGGGTGGTGATAATGTCATCGGTCTAGCAGTTCTCACCGAAGCAAGGTACTGTGATGCGTTTAATTATGAGGAGATACACAAATCATTTGTGACTACTACTAAAGCATTTCATCCTTAGGTTGGCTTTAAAAAATTTAATTCATGTTCAGAGTTATTCCTAGCACATGTTTCTCAGGCTGACATGGGTTCTTCTATGCTTTCTTTAGTGGGAGTGGCAGCTAGTTCCCATGGAGGTTGTGATGGAAGTGATTACCTTCAATAGTTTGTGTCTCAGGAAGACCGAGAGTCATTGGGGAGGTCGTTTTTCTAAAGAAAATCCCAAAATCCTACCAAATACCATAAAGAAAAGAAGAGCCTTGATGGCATTATCAATAGACAGTCGGCCCATCTTTTTCAAATAGTTCTAGAGTGGAACATTTGAAAACCATTCATCATGGGTTTGCTTTCAGGTGGTTAGAGGCAGGCTGCTTCAGTGCATGTGCATTCACAGCGTGAAATGTGAATTGATAAAATTCCCAAAGGGGCAATGTCAGGTACTGAGACATTAACATATGAAACAACATCCCAAGGTAGTTTGCTTTCGGTTTTCTTTCAAATCTAAGAATTTTCAGAGCACCTGAGGAAAAAAGCATTACTTTGTAAAAAGAATTTGGGACTGGCTAGGTTTCGGTAACATCACTACCCCAAATAGTAAACAATGTGTGGAGTGGTTATTATTTTTCCTTATGTGCTGTTGAAGAAACAAGGTGCTAGGGGTTTTTTCATCTTGCATGCAATCTTGTTGCTATAAATTAAGATGTGTAGTGTTGCTGTGTTACTAACATATCATAAAGAATTATTATATGTAAATAAATAATGAAAATGTGTATAAATGCAAGACACTAACACAAATACTGGATAGTAACAATAAAAAGTACATGTAATTTTACAGTGACAGTCATCCACATTACCTTCCACCTGGGCTTTTGCACTGGATTCTAACTTGATTTTACCCTCTTCAAATCCACTTCATATACCATTTTCAGATTAATCTTAAAGCACAATGCTGGCATTCCTCCCTTGATTAGAATTCATAATCTAATAAATGCCTAAGGAAAAATACCTACAGGATGAAGTGCAAACCTGAATCAACATATCGATATTCCCAACCTCTTTTGCCATTAATATTTCCCTTCAGATGCTTTACTTGAAGCTAAACCTCTTTACTTCCTATTTCCCCACTATTATGACTTTGTCCACTGCCTGGAATTCTTGTTTCCATGCTTGAATCTTCCCTAATTCTCAAGCCTTTGCTAGGACAGGTTGTAATGGGGAAGACAGATAGGCCCGGGTGTAAGACCTATTCCTTGGGTTTATAGAGAAGTGAATACTATTTTCATAATGTTCTCTCCAGTGTGTTTTCATCATAACCTTAAAAATTTCACAATATAATACTTTTGAAACAGTTTAAAAGTTCCAGGTTTAGAACATATGTTTGCAGAAGTCCTGCCCTTCACTCTAACTAAGCACCCTCTGACTTCAAGGCTCTTCTCAGATGTGTCTTCATAAAAGCTTATCTCCGATTCTCTCAGCAAGAAATAATTTCCACTCTTCTTAACTCTCATTATACTTCACCCATTTCCCTTATTCAATAGTCATTCAAATAGCTGTGGATCTTCTCAGTGTCTGATGCTGAAATTGTAAGATAAGGGTTGTGCTGCCAAGCATTTAACCTTTTGATCCCTTCTACTATTTTGTAGTGTTTGGAGGGATCGTCTCTATGAGCAGGCAATAGGCACACCCGGGTTAGCCTGTAGCTACTAGGAACGTGTTGTGAAGCTCCACAGGAAGTAAAAGGAAGAACAGTCTCAACAGTCCAATCAGCAGAGAACAGAACCTGAATCCAGGGCATAGCAGTGCGTGGGACCCTCCAGGCCGAGAAGTTCTAAGCCACATGCTCGGCTGGCCAAACCCATTCTTTCAACTCCAGTAACACAGCCTTGATTGCTCCTTATTCTACTTTTCTGCTGTCACAGTAACTTCATAACCTTCTATCTCTGCTTCTTCAACTCCAGCCATGTTACAAACAAACGGACTCTCTCTGCATGTCTCACATTCAAACTTCCGAAAGGTGAACTTAATCAAGGGAGCAACTGAAGGACTCGGTTTTGAACTCCATTCTCTGGAAGAGCTTGTTCCTCAGACCACTTCTAAGTTTAGGTGTTGGTCTCAGATCAGTCTTCATAGCATTGAGAAGAATATGCCTACCATAGGCATAAAGAAACTACCTTAAGCCGTTTTTCTTTGAAGGAGGCTATGAATAAATGACGCAATCAAAGCTTCTTAGCAAATATTTATTATAGTTGCTTATAATATTTCACATCCCCTACATTATTGTAGGCCCCTTGAAGACATAACTGTGTTCTGTTCATCTTTGTATCCTCCATAGAGATAAAGAGTAGCTTAGGACCTGGCACGTAGTATATGCCAAGTTTATACCCTGAATATAAATCCTATGCCTTCCAACAAAATGCTATAAAATACATCTGTAATTGGTTATCCTCTAAGGTGGTCATGTATTATGTCTGTCCTCAACAGCAGTTAACATTGAAATAGAGTTTCACTGTTTTTGTATAAAGTTCTAGCCAGAAGGGTACAAAGCCAAAGGTGGGAGTGAAGGCAAGGGGCGTTTGTCAGTTTGCTTTTTCTCCATGTGGAATATGTTATAAACAGTTTTATAAGATTTCACTACAGCCTGGGGCCTTTAAATACATAAAAAAAAAAGGCAGAGTTAATTGGCAACCAATGTTTTAAATGCAGTAGAAAAGAATTTCAGGGGTGGAGCAAGAATGTAAAAGAAAGTTTATCTTAGATCCCATAACCGCATTTCGAGTCCAGCTCTGACTTGACAGCCTTCCAGGGGGCCATATGAATATACAGATGACATTCTAAAATCAGAAATTTAGGAAAGCATTTTCTGTTGTATTTTCTTCCCTCTCTGACTAGTTGGTTATTTCCCCTTCTTCATATCTCTGGATAGAATTTTTTAAATTGTAATCCTATGCTTACATAAAGCAAAAACAGTTTGGGATTTTTTGTCTGTAATAATACGTTCCTAGAACCTTTTTATTACTAGGTTCTTTCTCATATTCACTTTGCAAGATTTCTTTATTTCTCTAGCACAAATTATCTATAAATATACTTTGTCATACATTTTTTTCTATGTGCATATTTCTTTTAGTAATAACTCTTTCCTGAAAAGAATGCCAATAAAGACAAGTCCATAAAAAATGTAAAATGTTTATATAAAATCTCATTTTACTTTCAAGTCACTTATCAAATATGAATGCTTTCACCCCAAAAGAGAATGATTTATTTTCCTTTCCTGCATGATTTCCTCAGTGTGTGAAAGGAGAAACACAGAATCATTTTGTTAGACATTTAGTATGAAATTTTTTCATTAGAAACACTGCTACTTGAACTGAAAGAATGAGAAAAGTGAATGGTACATGTAGAGTTAGAAAAATTTTATTGGGTATGTGAAACAGCACCAACTCTTTTTAGAGAAAATTCTAGTCTAAAGCATTAACAAAATGAAAAAAAAATAAAGATTTTGCCTTTCTACTAGAAGAATAGATTGAATTATTTCAGACATCTCTATTTCAGTGTATGACCCATCAATTTTAATTTCTTGAGTTGACTTCAGAAATGATCTATGTAGTTTCTATATCAAAAGTTTTCTTACCCAGGAAATGCAGGCTTCTGTAGCATAGTGCTTCAATATTATACATAACGTATGACCATCATCAGTCTCGATTTATATTCAGCAAGTCTTTGTTGCAAAGCATCCATATCATTATCAGAGATAAACATATTTACCCCAAACTTTGCATTTCCTATGATAAACCAATAATAGTCCAAATGGCATTATATTTTGTCACTAAATGTGCTTGTTGTGTTTTTTTTTGTTCTTTGCAAATTAAGCTATGTTATTCATATGCATAAACTGATATTGTCAACATGCGGAGAACCCTTCAAGACTCTCAGTATACTGATAATCCACCATCTGTGCATTGCTCTTGCAGGAATCTCTGGGAGCTAGCAATATGTTTTGAGTCAGAGGTAATCTTATAGTTGAAATGTTCTACTAAAAAGTTATTTTCTTGAACTTACCTGGGGCTAGGACTTATGTGATGTAAAATTTAATAGTATTATTTGATTTCACTTTAGAAGATAACTTTCTTTCCTGTAAAAATAATTTTTTAAAGCCTTAGCCAAGGGGTTTTCAAGGTAGACCACAAGTTATTTTATTAACCGTAAGAAATAGAAGCATAACTAGCAATTGAGCCTGATCCTTTGCTTTCTCATTAACATCTTTAGAGTAGAATTATGTGGTGAAAGTCTTTGACAACTTTGCTTTTAACTTCTGGTCTGTTCTCTGATGGTAAAACTTTCCTTTAAGTATTTAGAGCCATTTTCAGAAATTAGGTTCCCTTAGGAACTGAGTAATCCATAAACTCCCTTTCTCTGTTTTTGTCATTCTTAAGGACCTATTCTACTCTCTTCCCTCTTCTCTCCTTCACTTTAATATGTGATCAGAAAGGAAAGTGCCTACACCAATGATAAACTAGATTATATTAAAATTATTTATAGATATTTATATTTGGACTTCACTGACAAACAGTACAATGGAAATAGACATACTACTATTAAATATATGCTCAGCCATAAAATAAAAAGTTACAGACACCCACTATCAGGAAACTGACTTAGGTGAATTTTTTTATTTTCATTTGGATAGGAGGTAGAAATAATTTGTTTTAGCAGTCTCTCAGCCTTACTAGAGCCTGTAGCAACCAGGCGAGGTCCCCAACTTTCTACAACCATCTCAAGATTAGACTTGGTACCTTTGCTCCATCTGCTTATTCCTATAGGAACACTTATTATTGCATAGATTTATTTCTTGTGTATTAGAGTATAAGCTTCTTGAGAACAAGAGTCATATCTCGTTCATTCATTCATTCATTCATCCACACGACAAATATTAATGTCTATTATACACCAGACACCTTTCCAACCACTTGGGGTGCATCAGGGTAAAAACAAAACAAACTCCCTGCCCTCAGGTAGGTTTTAGTCTAAGAGGTTCACTGTTCTACTGCATTGACTTTCTCAGATCTACTTGCCTATGTGTTTTCTATGTCTCTTATCGTCTGAATGTCTTCAGCCGCTGTTCCAATCCAGTCTTGCTTGGTGTTCAATACATATTTATTGAATTGAATAACTGTTTCTTTGTGTTTAATGGACATATAGCCTGTGGCATTCATAAAATTAGAAAAACATCAATACATGGTTGTGAGTCCCATTCATAGGTAATGTGGGTAATGCAAAGAGAGAACAACTTGTGGTGATGACTCAAGTGTGCAGAACAGCCGGAGTGGCACAGGGTCACTGTTGCATGGCCTGCACCTGTACAAGAGGGGCTCAGGGTACTGGCTCAGCAGAAATAGGGTGGTTAAGGACATAGAAAAGTAGTTTGAAAGGTACCAGGAAACTCCCTTTCACCACCTAAGAGTATAATAAGCCTTAAATAGCTGGGCAGAAGCCAATGAGCTAGTTGTAACTGGGTAGGTCACCCTAAAAGATACAAATTTTTTTCTTGAAGTGGTGGAAGATTTCCTATCCTATTAGGATTATATTTTATATCTGGAAGTGGAGGTTAAGGGTTAAAGGAAGAGGAGATGAAAATGGTTAAAGAAGCTTTCTTAAAATATAAAGGTTTATTTTAAAGATAAATTTGAAAACACTTATAAAGATATATATGTGTATACATACACCCCTTTGTTCATTGCAGCATTATTCACAATAGCTAAAATATGGAAACAACTGGAGTGTCCTTTAAAAGATAATTGGATTTTTTTAAAAAAAGTGGTACAGCCCTAGTTGGGTAGTTCAGTTGGTTAGAGCATCATCTCAATATGCCAAGGTTATGGGTTTGATCCCCAGTCAGAGCACATACAAAAATCAATCAGTGAATATATAAATAAGTGGAACAATGAATCGATCTCTCTCTCTCCCCACCCCTCTCTCTCTCCAACTTAATTAAACATTTTTAAATTAAATAAAAAAGATGTGGTACATATATACAACAGAATACTACTCAGCCATTAAAAGATGGAATATTGCCATTTGCAACAACATGGGTGGATCTTGATAGTATTAAGTGAAATAAATCAGATAAAAAGGAACACGAATCATGATATCATTCATATGTGGGATCTAGAACAAAAAGCAAAAAAGAGTTCCCTAGTCGATTTTGTTCAGGGGATAGAGTGTTGGCCTGCAGACTAAAGGGCCCCAGGTTTGATTCTGGTCAGGGGTATATACCTGGGTTGCAGTCTTGATCCCCAGTGGGGGGCCATGTAGGAGGCAACAATCAATGATTCTCTCTCATCACTGATGTTTCTCTCTCTCTCCTTCTCTGAAATCAATAAAAACATATTTAAAAAAACAATTACAAAAGAATGAACACATAAAACAAACAAAAAACAGGCAAACTCATAGATACAGACAACAGAATGGTGGTTACCAGAAGGGAAGGGGGGTGAGAGGAGGAGGAAGAAAGTAAAGGGGATCAAATTTATGATAATGAAAGAAGACTAGGTTTGGGATGATAAGCATACAATAGAGAATAGAGATGTCATATTATAAAGTTGTACACCTAAAATTTGTATAATGTTATTAACCAATGGTAACCTCAATAAATTCAAAAATAAACAAACAAACAGATAGAACTGGGTTTATTCTCAGGTACAGTGATTTTTTTTTCCAGATTCTGTGTTTTAGAAATTCATTTTTTAATTAATTTTCTTCTGAGGTTTTCCATTCACAAAAGAAATCTTTTAGTCTTAAAATAAACTCTATATAAAAAGTGTGAAGATGGTACAGTACAGTAATTTTAAACCTATTAACTCCTGAGCAAATGACTTAACCTATTTGATTTCTACTTTCCTTATTTGTAAAATGGAAAACATAGTGGGAGCTGACTTTCATAGGTTTGTATAAGAATTAGAAGTAATATTTATAAAACATGGCACAGTTGGCGGTGTTCAGTAAATTCTAGCTCTTATTATTGTCCATCCAGCTCTGTGATTGGGCTCTGTGAAAGACTAAAGCCATCTCTGCACTAACAGCCAGTCATTTACGGCTCTTCCGTCTCTGTTCCATCTGTCCAAGGGACACTTGGGCAGTGGCCACATTTCCAGAGTGACCCAAGTACACTCTGTTCAGGGTCAGAGACATGCCAGGGTTGGAAAAAGAAAAATCTTATTTTAAGAATTTTTGACTATGTAACTGTTAAATCATGGCCATTCTTTCAGACAATTGACATACTTATTAGGCTGAAAGAATCCAGAATTGCAACCCTTCATAGTGTCTGGCATTCCTGCTCCATAATCAACTGATTTCAGCCAGAAATGAGTAAGATCTCACATGACTCACTAATAGTGAGAATGGCCAACTAGCCAATTGGAGAAAAATAGAGACTTTTCAAGAGAACATTACCAGTGATATTTCAGGCTGTGTTGATAAATCATGCATGACTAAATCACAATGGATGGCTTTAAAA
>PVJN01055183.1:0-13155 GCA_004026805.1 Lasiurus borealis | reverse complement strand
CTTCTTCTTCTTCTTCTTCTTCTTCTTCTTCTTCTTCTTCTTCTTCTTCTTCTTCTTCTTCTCCTTTTCCTCCTCCTCCTCCTCTTCCTTCTTCTTCTTCTTCTTCTTCTTCTCCTTCTTCTTCTTCTTCTTCTTCTTCTTCTTCACACACACACACACACACACACACACACACACGACAATACTCCAACTAACTGAGCCATACTGACCAATGCTGTTTGCTGATATCATATGAAATTTCACCTCAGTAAAAAAAGATCTCATAAAAGACAAGTCTCATACAACTAAGATAATTTATTTTAAAAGTTACTGCTTAAAAGTTGGGGGCTATATTCTACCACAAGAGCTGAAATCACAAAATTAAATCCTAAACTATTATTAATTTATTATGAAAATGATCTCACTTATTTATGGAATATAATGAACAACATAAACTAATGAACAAAAACAGATCCAGAGACAGGGAGCTCAGCAGGTGTTCAGACAGAAATTTAGACATGAAGGTAGGAAGCCATTATCAATCCAGCTCAAGCCAAGTTTTGGTTCTATTCCTAGAATCATGAAGGTACAGAAGTGGAGGGACTGGTTCTTTCTTTACATTTTTTTTCCCTCTAAGGTCAGGGTCTTAGAATATCTATGTATCCAATATTTTTGGAAGGAGTGGACAGATGGGACTGTGATCATATTAAGCTCAATTAAAATAAGCTTTCCATAATTATAATCATAATATTGAGGATAACAATAAATCAAACAAAGCCCAAATTGAAACCAGAAACCTTGTATGCCCTGGCCAGTGTAGTCAATGCTTATAGCATCAGCCAGAGCACCAAAGAATCATGGATTTGATTCCTGGTCAAGGGCATGTACCTAGATTTCAGGTTTACTCCTAAGAAGTGTGTGGGTGGCAACGAACTGATGTCTTTTTCCTCCCTCCCTCCCTCCCCCCCCCCCCCCCCCCCCCCCCCCCCCCCCCCCCCCCCCCCCCCCCCCCCTCTCTCTCTCTCTCTCTCGTTCCCTCCTGCCTTCCCTCCCATTCACTCTCTCTGACAAACACTGGAAAGAAGATCCTCAATTGAGGATTAACAACAACAAAAGAAGAAAACTGTAAGCAGTTGAATTTCGGAAAATAAATCCCTGATCTATATGTAACTAAAGCTGAGTTGGTACAGGGGCATGGAGTTTGGGTAGAAATCAGCATAACCCTCTAAGGTAATGTTTCCCTCTAGAAATGATGGAAGCTATTTCCAATTTGTTCATTATATGGAATTCTTTTCCCTCCCTGCTTCATTTCCTAGTATTACTGTATTAAAGGCTGCCTGTTGCTGAGATTATAAAGTCTTTCAAGGTCAGAGGACTCATGACTCATGTATTTTATCTCCTCACCTTCCCCTTCTCCTCCAATTTAGTGCTGTTTTTCCACCCCCGTCAAGTCTTTTAGTAAAAGTTTGTGAAAAAAATTTTTATTTATTTATTTTTTGTCTGAGTCCCTTGATTTTACCTGCACTTAGATCAATTGTTCATCCTCTTCTCAGGGAAGAAAGGCAAGAAAGTAGACTTTTCTTCCCATAGGATGCAGCCCTGAGAATAATTTGTCTTTAGTTCCATAAGATCCAAATTTGGACTCACTTCCAGAAATGTAAGATGATTAATCTGTTTTAAACCACCAAATCTGTGGTAAATTGTTACAGCAACGATAGGACTGTAATAGTAGGTTTCACATTGCACATAGTGAATTGCACATAGTAGGTTACTGTGAATGTATATTGAATAAATGATCAAGTTTCTAAAATATCTGATTCTTGGTTTGATGAAGGGATTTTAGAAGTAAATAGGATGTTCCTTTGAGAATTCCAGCCCAGTATGATGTGAAGTGACTAGGCAGTTTTCTTCCAGTTTCTCTCCTTCTAGTCTTCAAACTTTCCTAACCTATCCAGGCTAATAGGACAGGAGGTAAGTGGAAAGAGCACAGTCTCCGTAGTCATCAGATGACAACCAACTTTGGAATGAGGATGTGGATGAAGATGGCACAACTAGGGCTTTTTCTTAGTTCATGGGAATCATTCATTTGCCAAGAGGGACATTGCAATTCTTTCTAAAGGAAAATCATAAAGAATTTAGGCTGAGGTAATAATGGTTTTATTTATTTATATTTTTAAAAATTACTTTATTGACTTTTTACAGAAAAGAAGGGAGAGGGATAGAGAATTAGAAACATCGATGTGAGAGAGAAACATCAATCACCTGCCTCCTGCACGCCCCCTACTGGGGACATGCCTGCAACCAAGGTACATGCCCTTGACTGGAATCGAACCTTGGACCCTTCAGTCCACAGGCTGACACTCTATCCACTGAGCCAAACCGGTTTTGGCAGTAATAATAGTCTTTGATGTGAAGATAACAATAAATGAAACATATCCCAAATGTAAATAGGAAATGCTGCACGCCATGGCCAGTGTTTCCCAAGTGGTTAGAAGTCTAGCTGAACATTAAAGGGTCACCACTGGTTTCATTCTTGGTCAATGCCATATTCTTGGGTTTCAGGGTTGCTTCTGCCCCTTGTAGAGGAGTGTGCAGGAAGCAACCAACCAATCTCTCTCTCTCACATTTGTAAAGAATTTGGTCATGTTTCAAGGTGAAGACTCAGTTACAAATATATATGTAGCACATCATAATCGGATAGAGGGTAGCCCAGGGGATGAAGTTTACAAAGATACCTTGAGTTTTTGTTTGCTGTAGGTGCTCAATTGAAACCAGATGAGCTGTCACAGTCCTACCATAGCTGAGTGAGTTGGCTCACCCTTCAAGTAATAGGAATGCTAGGTCAACTTTTTGGATGGAGGATGTGGTAGTAAACTCATGGGTTGTGCAAATAGCATAATCCCTGGTATGGCATCAACAACTCAGGAACATTGTCCTTGCCAAAATCTCAGCAGTGGTATTCTGGAGAATTTTTACTGATAAGGTGAGCAAGGCAGAGTGCTGCAAGAGACCAGCAGGTGGCAGCCACCACATACACTTTTCCATCAAGCTTGGGGAGGGGAAGAGACACAGGGCAAGGATTGAGACTAATTTTTTTTTTTTCTCCTGCTAAGTAGTGGACAGGATTTGGGAGAGATATTAGGTTCTAGACAAAAATAAGGGGAATAAAATATTTCTCTACATCATCTGAATTTTAGTGTAAGCCTCATCTTAAATTGCCCTTCTAAAAGTTCATTCCGATTTCTTATTGAATAAGCTTTTCACAAGGGGAAGAGAGGATATGAGAAGTGCATATCAATTTACCTTTCTTTCTTCCTCTCCCCTTGCTTTCCCATTCTTGTTTCTGGTCTGTCTGTGAGTTCAAGTTGAGAGGGTATTTAAACTCCTACCCATAGCCCCTTTGCTCCTATGTAATTTCCCCTTCTCTCCAGAAGAATATTCTCCTGGCAGGAAGGTTTACAATAAATACCTGCATTCAGCAAACCTTTACTAGAGATTCACTAAATACAAGGCCCTGTGATAAATACAGTATGTATAAAACAGAAAGACCTGATAGACTTTGGCTTACACACATGGAGCAGGAGAAAGAAGTAAATGAGCAATTACACAAATGTTTGTTATAAATAACCATTTGATAACAGAAAGGTTGAGACAAATATTTTAAAAAATATATTTCTATTGATTCCAGAGAGTAAGGGAGAGGGAGAGATAGAAACATCAATGATGAGAGAGAATCACTGATTGTCTGCCTCCTACACACCCCAACCCTGGGGATTGAGCCTACAACACAAGCCTGCCCCTTGAATAGAATCAAACCTAGGACTCTTCAGTCCATCAGTTGAACTTCTACCCACTTAGCCAAACCAACTAGGGTTTATACCATCTCTTTCTAGGCCCATGTCTGTGAAATTATGCCAGATCTCCAATTGGTTATATTCTCTTTATCTTTTCTTAACATTTTTCTTTTGTATTTCAATTCAATTACCATATTTTATTTTGTCCTGCTTTCATTTTCACCTATCAGTCTGTGTATATCTGTGGAACAAGATCAGTGACTAATTCACTTTGTAAAGCTCTGGGGCCTGGGAAAATTCTAGATACATAGAAATATTCAGTGTAGGGAGGGGGAAACCAAGATGGCAGCGCAGGTGAACACTTGAACTACTGCCTCGCACAACAATTTCAAAACTACAGATAAAAGACAGAATGGACATCATCCAGAACCACAGGAAAGCTGGCTGAGTGGAAATTCTACAACTAGAAGAAAAGAGAGGGGCTCACAGAGATTCAGAGGAACTGTAAAAAACTGAGGTATGGAGACACACGCGTCAAGAGGATAGGTGGCGGAGTGCCTAGCTGGCTTCCTCTATTGGGAGGGAGACAGAAACTCCTGACTGCATTGATCCCCAGCTCCAAGTGAAACTCATAAGGGGGAGTCTGGACTGTTGAAAAAAGGGAGGAGTGCACAGAAACTCAGAGGAGCTGCAAAAGGTAGAGGTCTGGAGGTGCATGTGCCAGTGTGCACAGAGAAGACTGACTGCTGATTGTACTACTGGCTTTCTCTAGGGAGGAAGACTGAACTTCCCAATTGTGCTGAACTCCACTTCTGACTGCACTGAATCCCAGTTTCGGGTGAGACCCTATGGACCCAGACTCATATGGTTCCCCAGAGTGCACGAAAAAAACAGGGGAGCTGCAAAAAAACCCCAGAGGTCTGGAGGTGTGTGAGTGCAAGTGCACGCAGAAAGGGCTGGAGTGATTACTAAGGGACACTAAGACCCAGGGACCATGTAGGGCAGAACTGAGGGGAGGCCAAGGGTGTCTGCACAACCCTGAAACTCCACCCATCCAAGCTGAGCACAGAGGCTTTTACAATTTTGCAAGTCTTATAAGGCTGATTCCAGCACAGAAGTTCTCCCTGTGTAGACACAGCTTGCCCACATAACCAATTGGCTTGGAGGTCAATTCCCCTTAGTGATACCAACAAAAATAAAGACAACTACAACAAAGCTGTACACACAGTCCACAAAGGGGTGCACCAAGAGAGTCCATATCAGGTAACTGGGGAGGCAGAGCTACTGGGCCCTATAGGACACCTAGCATACATAGCCACTCTACTAACTTAGGGAAACAGTGAAAATGCAGAGACAAAGGAACAGATCACAAACTAAAGAAATGGAGGAAAAAAAAATGACTGGATATAGAGTTCAAAACCACAGTTATAAAGTTTTACAAGAATTTCCTAGAAAAGATGGATAAATTTAGCAAGACCCAAGAGGATATGAAAAAGAACCAACTAGATATTAAACATACACTGACTGAAATAAAAAAATATTATACAGAGACCTAACAGCAGATTAGAGGACCACAAGAATCAAGTCAAAGATTTGAAATACAAAGAGGCAGAAAACATTCAACTGGAAAAGCAAATAAATAAATAAATAAATAAATAAAAAATAAAAATAAAACACCCCAAAATGTGAAGGTAGTGTAAGGAGCCTCTGGGACAACTTCAAGCATACCAACCTCAGAATTATGGGGGTGCCAAAAGAAGAGAAAGAGCAAGATACTGAAAACCTACTTGAAGAAATAATGACTGAAAACTTTCCACATCTGGTGAAAGAAATAGTCTTACAAGTCCATGAAGCGCACAGAACCCCAAACAAAAGGAATCCAAACAGGACCACACCAAGACACATCATAATTAAAATGCCAAGAGCAAAAGACAAAGAGAGAATATTAAAAGCAGCAAGAGAAAAACAGTTACCTACAAGGGAGCACCCATACGACTGTCAGCTGATTTCTCAACAGAAACTATATGCAGGCCAGATGGAAGTGGCAAAAAATAATCAACATGATGAATAGCAAGAACCTACAACCAAAATTATTTTACCCAGCAAAGCTATCATTCAGAATTGAAGGGCAGATAAAGAGCTTCACAGATAAGAAAAAGCTAAAGGAGTGAACCAACAACAAATCAGTATTATATGAAATGCTGAAGGGTACTCTTTAAGAAGAGGGAGAAGAAGAAAAAGGTAAAAGACAAAAAATTATGAACAACAAATATATATCCATCAACAAGTGAATCTAAAAATCAAGTCAATAATGAAAAATCTGATGAACAGAATAAACTGGTGAATATAATAGAATCAGTGGCATAGAAAGAGAGTGGACAGGCAATTCTCAGGTGTAAAGGGGTGTGGGGGGGAGACTGGACAAAAATCATACACCTATGGATGAGGACAATGGAGGGGAGGCAAGGGCAGAGGGAGGGGTAGAAACGGGGTGGAGGGAAACTATGGGGAAAAAAAAGAGGAACAATTGTAATAATCTGAATAATAAAGATTTATTAAATTAAAAAGAAGAAAAGAAAGAAATATTGAGTGTAAAACTGTCAATCTTGGCCTATGAAGATGGATGTACAAAGGTGTTAATTGCAATGTTATGTATAATAGTGAAAATTTAGGAACCTGGTTGCCAACAAGTAGAGATCTAGCTAGTTATATATGAAGGGATAATATGCAGATATTAAATTAAGTATTAAATTAGAATAATGTTGTTGATATCAAAAGATGTCCACAGGAGATTTTGAGTGGAAAAGATGATAGGAAATCATGTATACTATATGGTACCATACATGCAGAATTGTACATATTTAACTATGTGTTTATATGCATAAAAGATGGCCATTCAACTGACTGTAGAAGATAATTTGATGGGTGGGATTTTGTATGTTTGTCCCACATGTTTGAAACATTTTTAGTGAATAAATATTATTTTAAAAAAACAGATTAAAAAAAATTACTTCAAAATCTGATTCTCTTTCTCCTATTCAGAATCCTTCAGGGTCTCATTGCTTAGTGATTTCCAACTGGAAAAACCCAAATTTCCTGGGGACACTTGGCAAAGTCTGGATAAATATTTTGTTGTTATTACTGCTGTTAGCATCTAATACGTGAAGTCCAGGGTTCTCCTAAACATCCTTCACTGCTCTCGGTTTTAATATTGTTACAGAAAACCAGAGAAGGATCAATCAATGCTTAGAGAGATGGAGTTACCTTTCTTATGCATGGGTCCAGAGGAAAGTGTCTTTCAAATTCTGGACCCCAACATGGAGGAACTTTCCCTTTTTATATGTTTTTACCTTCTTTGCCTTTCAAATATGGGGTGTTTTGGGCCCCCTTTGCAAATTCTTAAAGAGCCCCTATGTACTTGGGCCTTGAGACCTCAACCAAAGGCCTGGCCTGGTGCCAGCACTGATAACTTTGTCCTGGTAAGGTTTAATGGACTCTCTGAAGTGGGAGTGATCTTATTTTCCTTGTTATTTAAGCAAGCAAGCAAGCTTGTACAGAAGCCAAATAGCAGGGTTAAAATTTCAAACAGCAGCTTTTATATAAGATAGATGCTTCATTATGACTCCAGAGACACAGAAAACCTAGGTACTGAGGCAAGAAAGGATTTGGGTAAACTTTATAGATATGACTTGTCAGATAGAAGTATAAAGGATCTGCAATAACCCCCATAAGTATCACCCTACAACATAGGATGATAAAGCTGCTCTTTGAGGCCCAGACTCATTGGCCTGAGGAAGAGTTTTTTATTAACTGCTCTCTCCATCTCACTTTCTCTTGAGGAATCTACTTGCAGGAACTGGCCTTCTTTATTTGCCCCTACCATTCTGACTCCTACCCAAAAGCTATATAGAAATCAAATATCTATTCTTGCTCTGCTCATCAGTTTTACCTATCTTTTTCTCACCCTTCAGTTTTCTGGTTTCTAATTTTTTGCTTACTAATGAGCTGCCCAGCTGGCATCGATATCTCATGTTCCTCTTCACTGTCCTCAACTGGGCCTTGGGCCACTGCTTACTTTCATGCATGCAGGTCACTTTTGGAAAGCCTGCATTCTCTCACTTTTTGAAAGGATGCTTTTCTTTTCTGAGGGGTGCAGCAATCTTATACAATCCTTTCTTTCTTTTTTTTGCACAGTTTTTATTTTCTACAATCCCATGGTTCAAATCCACAAAGATGATAGTGTGGATGAGAAAAAGACCATATGATAACCTGACTAGCTCAGGGAAGGCCTGCATGCCCATCTTGCAAACTTAAAGACCTAAAGTAACCACAAAGGATGGTCTAAAATTAAAATTAACTAAAAGCAATTATGGTAGGTAGTCAAGTCCTAGGCCAGTATCTTCCTTGACAAGGTCAATCTTTACCTTACCTGAACATATTGTCTTTTTGCATCTATGATAACGTATCATAAAAATGTCAAGGTTACTTGTAACTTCCCTTTTATCCAGACCCCTCAGGGCACAACCAAATGCCTTAGGTGCCAGGATAGAGACCACAAATTCCTTCACTGTTATTATTATGATGTTAATTATTGACTGTTAACTACCCTATATCCACATAAGTAAAAGAAATATGTGTCTAGGAAAAACAGATGGCTACCGACAGGAAGGTAGGGAGGGAGAGTGTGTGAGAGAGTGAGGGAGCAATAGAGTGGTGTGTGGACCTGAGTGGATGTGTGTGTGAGTGAAATAGGGACAGTTAGATCCTACAGATTCTCCAAGGGGCTGCCAATCTGGGCAGTCTTAGATGGCAAAACCCCGCTGCTGTCACAAACACTCCAGGGAGAGCACTGACCATACCGTCTTGAAAAACAGAACTGCTTGAGACTATGATCCTAATCTTGTCACTACCCAGTCTGGTCCCAGTAGCAAACCGGGACTACAGCCACTCTGTTAAGAAGACCTGTGACTGCACCTGCAGACCCAGGGACAATAAGACTCCTAAACACTCTGGCTGCAGATTTCTGTGAGTCACAAAGCCAGTCCCTCTCCCCCACCGCCCCTACGGCAGCAGATTGGAAATGCTAGACCCCAGCTGCACAGTAGGGCTTTCTGCACACATACAGCAGTAGCCACTCTATCTGACTTTAAGCCTTGGTATAGGACATGGAAGTTTGTTTTCTGTGAGCAGGCTCCACACCGAGACAGGGAGACTGTTGAATTTAACCCTAAGTGTGCAACCTTGGGGAGACTGTTTTCTGTGACCAGATCCCATGCCCACACAGGGCAGGAAGACAGCAATGAATGTGAGCTTGGATGTGAGAACTAGGGGAAGTTTGTTTCCTTGCAAGCAGGCTCTGCGCCAAGGCAGGGAGACTGATGAATTTGACCCTAGGTGCGCATCCTTGGGGAGACTGTTTTCTGTGACCTGTACCCATGCAGGGCAGGGAGACAGTGCTGAATTTGAGCCTGGATGCACGAAATAGAGGAATTTGTCTCCCACAGTGAGGCTCTGTGCCTAGGCAGGAAGGCTGTGCTGAATTTGAGCTGAGGTACGCAACCTAGGGGAGATTGTTATTCGTGACAAAATCCTGCATGTCTCTTCCATGTGGGGAGACAGTGCTGAATTTGAGCCTGGGGGTGTAAACCTGGGGAGTTTGTTTCCCAAGTCCAGACCTTGCACCCAAGCAAGGAGGCTCCACTGAATTTGACCCTGAATGTGAGAACTCGGGGAGTTTGTTCCCCAAGACCAGACCCTGTGCACACACAAGGGAGCAGCGCTGAATTTGAGCCTGGGTGCATGGACACAGGGAGTTTGTTTCCTGCAGTGCACACCCATGGGACCAGACCCACAATCACACCGAATGACAGAGCAATCTGACTTTAATTCAGGACAAGTGCACATAGAGGCTGTTTCCACAGGGCAAGAGTGGACCTCCTGCCAACACAGTGCGACTGTGCAATCTGATCTCCCAAGTAGTTCAGAGACTCTGAATCACCATGCAAGAGGCAGCAGTGAGCACCAGTGACTAGACTCTGTTTCTTATTGCATGTGCCTGGAATCCCTGATTCCCAGTATATTCACACTAAGAGCCAGCTAATCCAATTCTTGGTCCATGTGCACACAGTGACCCTGATTCTCAGTGCGAGGTAGCACCAAGCAACAGAGACTCTGATACTTGATTCTTGGTGTGGACACAGGGAGCATCTGACTCCTGACACGCACTAGGAGACTTTGATTTTTGGCACACCTCAGCAGGTTATCTGCTTCAACGTGATGCAAGCAGGGCCCCAGATTTTAGGTACACACATGAGGCCACACTAAGTGCCTGTGACTCTGACCTGAGGCAAATGTGGTTCCCATCATCTGATAGCAGCCACATGTGTTGGTGTCAGAACTCTTCAGTGACACTTGGGGTGTGTGTGTAAAACTCCCACTGCACACTCAACTGAACATTTGAATCCTTTGGTGATAGTCAGAATGGGGAGACAATGAAACAATCCCAGAGGAAAGAAAAGGAGGAATCATCAAGGAAGAAAATAAGTGAAACAGAAGCATGCAACATGCCAGAAAAAGAATTCAGAGTAATGGTCATACAATTCATACACTAGATGCACGAGAAAATCAACAACCTATGCAAAATACAGGAAGAAATGAAAAATGATATAGCTATAATCAAAAACACCATGGAAGGATTCAACAGTAGACTGGAAGAAGCAGAAGACCAAATAAGTGAATTAGAAAATAAAATACAGAAACAAGCCCAATCTAATTTTTTTCTAGAGAAAAAAATTAAAAAGCATGAGGAGAGCCTAAGGGAGCTTTGGGACAATGGAAAACAAAATAACATACATTATTTTAATAGGGCTGCCAGAGGACAAGAAGAGCAGCAGGGATTAGAAAATTTATTTGAAGAAATAATGACAGAAAACTTCCCTGACATGGGGAAGAAAAAAGTTACACAAGTACAGAGAGTTCCAAGTAAGATGAATTCCAAAAGACCCACATCAATACACGCCATATTACAATGACAAATGTTAACAACAAAGGGAAAATCTTAAAGGCTGCAAGAGAGAGACATAGAATTACCTACAAAGGATCCCCCATCAGATTATCAAATGATTTTTCCACAGAAACACATCAAGCTAGAAGGGAATGAAAGGAGATATACAAAGTGATGCAAAGCAAGGGCCTGAGTTCAAGACTACTCTATCCAGTAAGACTATCAATCAAAATTAAATGGGAAATCAGGAACTTTGCAGATAAAAAAAGGCTAAGGGAGTTTATCACTACCAAGCAGCAATGTAAGAAATGCTAACCAGAATGCTATAAAAAGAAGAAATAAAAAGATAAAAAGGAATACAAGTTCAAAGAAATAAAAATGGCTATAAACAAGTACTTTTCAATAATAATTTTAAATGTAAATGGACTAAATGATCCAATCAAAAGACATTGAGTGGCTGAATGGATAAAAAAACATGACCCATACATATGCTGCCTACAAGAGACCCATTTCTTTTCTTTTTTAAAAATATATTTTATTGTTTTTTTACAGAGAGGAAGGGAGAGGGATAGAAAGTCAGAAACATCGATGAGAGAGAGACATTGATCAGCTGCTTTCTGCACGCCCAACACTGGAGATGTGCCCGCAACCCAGGTACATGCCCCCAACTGGAATTGAACCTGGGACCTTTCAGTCCGCAGGCTGACACTCTATCCACTGAGCCAAACTGGTTTCAGCAAGAGACTCATTTCAAAACAAGGGACTCACACACACTGAACGTGAAGGGATGGAAAAATATCTTCCTGTGGTTTATATAGTGGGAAAAGTCTCAAGGGTGCCTCTTGATAAGCATTTCCTTACAGTTTGATACAAAACAAATTCTTATCAAAATGTCAAAACCTAAAAACTGTATATTCTTTGATATTTATTGTTAAATGAATAGTTTTAAAATTATTAATGGTAGCCTAATTAAAACGGCTCTTTTAAACTCCTCATAAATCTTGTTTCAAAAGCCAGTTAGACTTTCTTACACTTGTTACATAACAGGCTTTGAATACTTAAAGCTTTTATGAACCATTTTATAAAGCATTCACAGGGGACTGTGAAGATGCTAGGGGAGAAGAGGGTGATGATTCAATGATAAAAAGTTATTTGATTTCTGGTTTCTATATTTGCTTGATAATGTTTCCTCAATTAATGCAGGTTCTTACCTTGACAAGTTTGGGTTATTCTTTCCCAGAACAAAATGTGTCTAAATATCGCTATGTTTGGAATTGTCTTTTTATGAATATTTTTCCACTCAAGGGTTGGAACCTTTTGGTAACAATTTCAGAGATGAGAAAAAAATGGATTTAAAAAATAAAGGCGCCCTAGCTGGTTTGGCTCAGTGGATAGAGGGTCAAGCTGTGAACAGAAGGGTCCCAGGTTCAATTTTGGACAAGGGTACATCCCTCGGTTGTAGCCTCAATTCCCAGTAGGGGGCATGCAGGAGGCAGCTGATCAATGATTCTCATTATTGATGTTTCTATCTCTCTCTCTTTTTTCCTCTCTGAAATCAACAAGAATATATTCAAAATAAATAAATAAAGGCATTTTAGAGGTCCCAGCCAAGAACTGCATATTGTTTGAAATATTGATACAACTAATGTATAGAAATTTATAGCTGTATGCAATAATTTCATTTCCCTCTATGAAAATGACACTCTCTGATATTTTATATATCATCATAGATTTTAAAATAAAATATATTTTGAATAATAGTTAAAATATGAAGTAGTGATTTTAAATATTATTTGATTTTTATAATAAGTTCATGTATTTTAGTAATTTGTTAGTTAACCAGAAATATTGAGACAGAGAAATGAAGTCTTTTCACAGAAAATCTCCAACTCTTGAAATGGTAACTGATTTATTTTTATTATTTTTTAAATTAAATCAGATTATTCAGATTATTACATTTGTTTCTCTTTTTTCCCCTCCATAGCATCCCTCCACCCAGCTCCCACCCGTCCCTCTGCCCTTAGCTCCCTCCCATTGATCTCATCCATAGGTGTATGATTTTGTCCAGTCTCTCCCTGTAGACCCCTCACCCCTTTCCCCCTAAGAATTATCAGTCCACTCCCTTTCTGTGCTCCTGATTCTATTATATTCACCAGTTTATTCTGTTGATCAAATTTTTAATTCACTTAATGTTTAGATTCACTTGTTGATAGATATGTATTTGTTGTGCATAATTTTTTGGCTTTTACCTTTTTCTTCTTCCTCTTCTAAAAGAGTACCCTTCAGCATTTGATATAATACTGGTTTGGAATTGATGAACTCCTTTAGCTTTTTCTTATCTGTGAAGCTCTTTATCTGCCCTTCAATTCTGAATGTTAG
>PVJN01055182.1:0-13171 GCA_004026805.1 Lasiurus borealis | reverse complement strand
AATAAGAGGCACAATTTGTCTTAGCAGCAATATTGTTTGTAATTTCTGAATATTTTCTACAGGTAGAGACTCAAAGCTGTGAATTAATTAGAGCTTGCACACATGAAGTTAGCTCTAATTGTCATTCGAAGAGAAGATACAGCACAAAATGAACATTAACACTGGCCAACAGCAAATGAATATATATTTTCTTTACATCAGCTAAACAGAACCCTAGTTGTTTGGTTTACATCGTTGCCATTTTTCAGAGTCGACTTACCTTACTTCTTCATCAGAGAGTCTGCACTAACCACCTACTAACCCCCTGGGCTGGGCACTGAGGGGAATGCATTGATGAAACTGACCAGCCCCCTACCCTCAGGGAACCTACAGTCCTGTGGAGGGAGATGTATGTAAGCAAATACACAATGGTCTGTGCCTTCAGCCCCTGAGCCTGTCCAGAGTGTAATTCTTAAGATCTTTTCTTTTGGACCAGTGGCTTTGGTGTGAAATATGTTTTGGATTTAATGTTGCCTTAGCCTGAGCTCTTTTAAGAGCCAGTTCTATGTTTTGTCCATTTCTCATTCTTATGATCCTAGTGGCTCCTGCCATATAGTAAGCACATGAAATGTTTGGTCCCTGAGTGAGTAAATGGATACCCGGATCTGCTGAGAACTACTGTTTGGTTCAGCCTGATGAACAGCAAGATATAGTCCCTGTAGTCCTGAGCAACAGAAATAAGGAAAAAGTATCAGTGTCTCATCCTGTCACCTCCACTGAGGTGAATGTAACAGGGTAATGCATTATTTATTCTTGAGAAATAGTCCATGTAGTTCAAGGATCTGCAAAACATCCACCACCCTCAACATTTAATAAAGCATTTTACTTCACTGATGGTCTCTCTCGCCCCTGCTCCCTCAGCATGCTAGTGAGGATATTTTCAGAAACCATGACTTAAGGAATGAAATCTACCTTCAATTATTTATGGTTCAAATGAATGCAAATAAGACTTTCTGGCTTGCTGTGCTGATGCTCATTAATAAATATTTCACTAGGTGTTAGGAAGATTCAGATTGACTAAGCGAGGCTCTTTTTTCAATATAAACAAAAGCCCTTGTGTTTTCACAACTGGGCTGGCCCCATTCTGTGTCTGGCTTTCATTGTGGCAAATGAATGTAGGTGCATCTACAGAAGGCTAGATCCTATGGGAACAGGAGTCCTTGGGAGCTCTGCTGTGAAAGAATTCTCTAGTTAAGCCCAGTTTAATATCATTAGCAGGGTGATTGTGCTTTTAAGATAAATGGCCAATTGGTTTAAAGAGAAACCTACACGTTCTAATTATTCTTTCACTTTCATCATTGAAGAACAGGACATTGAACGAAGGGGCAGAAGACAGAGATGTTGCCCTTGGCCTAGTGCTATGACTAAGTCTTTGAGAATTCCAGGTCTCCCCCAGCCTCTGGGGCCTGTGAATGGCATTGGCGTCATGCCAGAGTCCTTTGCTCTAGAAATGAACACACTGATAGTAGAAGCTTCTGTCGTGTCCCTCCTCTTAACACATACGTTTTGCCCATTCATTTTTCCGACAAAACTGTAAGCATTTGACATTGCCAATGTTTTTTAAAACAACCACAACATCTGAAAACTTAGTTATGAAAAACATGCCCCTCCATCTTTGGAAATGAGCACATTGAAAAAGTTTCTAGAATTATCAGATCTATGGCCATTTATTTTACTTTATTCGGAATCCCAACGTATATGGGCTTTGACAGTTTTAGAGTTTGGTGTAGAAGAATGGTGAACTACTTAGGAGTCAGATCTAGGTTCAAGATACAATCTTAAAACTTGATAGCAGTGTGACTGTCAGCAAATTACTTATCTGAACTGCAATGTCTTCCTTTGTAAAATGCAAATAACTATCACTGTCAAAACAGCCCCCAAAGCAGAGTGAGGTTCAAGAATGTGGAAGTCCTTCGCAAGGGCTCTCTAGCATGCACTATAGTTTAGAGAGACCATCATTTTGCCATGTGAGTTTCTTAAACTTGGTGTCCCTATTAATTAGTGAGTTGCTGGGATCTTGTATAAGTGATTATTGTAAAAGGAGAGGAACTACAATGAATACCTCCTGCCCAATGGGAGCTTGTTATATAGCTGCCAAAACAAAATATGCATGTGGGAAATGATATAAGAACACATAACATTAATAAATATAAATGCGCACAGTGACCATCTGAATACATAAATGCTCAATGCAAAGCTAATTCCAGTGCCAGTGGCTCTCATGCCTGTGACCATGATTTTTCCTTGTTGACCTCATAAAATTGGACACTTTTATGTCTGCTATCATTTTGAAAATAAACTAGCAGCTGGTTGCTAGTCTGATGGCTAGTCATTTTTTCACAAGTTTTCTATGAGACAAAGTTTTCCAAAACAAGTTTTCCATTAGGATATGTTTTACCTCTGTGTTATGATAAAGCATATACTCTTTATTTTATTTCCATTGCTTTAAAAACAGGAGACATTTGTCAGGTGAAACCAGGGCTTATGTTGAATTATTTTTAAGTGTTTGAACTAGTTCTGTAGTTTTTTTTCTGTCCCATGCATATTCAGTTGCAGTTAGTGGCAACAATGAGCTCAAGCATGTAACTCACTGAGCAGAATAACCTAATTGCAGACACTGACTGTGGCAGCTTTTTTTCTGTGTGTTTTAGGTATATGTCATCAACATAATCCAGAGGAATACCAGTTCTGTAGAAACTGATAATATTGTAATAGAAATTGCTTTATAGAAGCTATTTTTGTTTGCAAATGTTATATATTCCATCATGTTATGTAGTTTTTCTTAATGTTCACCCAAAGATGTTTTTAGAGAGAGAGGAGAGAGGTGAGAGAGAGAGAGGGAAACATCCATGTGAGAGAGAAACATTAATTGCCTGCCTCCTACACACCCCCTACTGGGGATCAAGACTACAACCTGGACATGTGCCTTGACCTGGAATCAAACTGGCGACCTTTGGTGAATGGGACAACATTCAACCAACTGAGCCGAGCAACTGGGCTGTTAGCAGAATTTTTTTTTAAATATATTTTATTGATTTTTCACAGAGAGGAAGGGAGAGGGATAGAAAGTCAGAAACATCGATGAGAGAGACACATGGATCAGCCACCTCCTGCAAGCCCCCTACAGGGGATGTGCCTGCAACCAATGTAGTACATGCCCTTGACCAGAATCTAACCTGGAACCTTTCAGTCCACAGGCCAACGCTCTATCCACTGAGCCAAACCGGCTTCAGCAGAATTTTTAACATTTATTTAGCCTTACAGAGAATATGAAATCGTAAATAAAATAGAATAAGTGGACCTATTTATGATACTAACGGAAAAGAAGGAAATGACTCTGAGCCCTCTAGGAAGAAGTAGGATAATAATAGTAGAACCAGCAGTCAATAGTAGAACCCAACTGAGATGCTTTAGAACTGCTTAGCTTCTTTCACGTTCAGTATGAAGTTGATGTGACTTCAGCGCATTTTGTCACGTAGAAGCCCTGAGAGTGTAATGTGACAATAGATGGCCAAATGTGAGACTGGAGAAACCAAGTCTCTTTTAAATAGAAAAGAGATCTGTAGGAGGTACATTTGAGGAGAACTTTGAACCATTGTGGAAATAGCTTGGTGAATATTGTTGCAAGATCATTATAGATATTGGTCTGGGAACCTGTGGATGTGGGAGCAGAGAAAGAACCAACGGTGATATGAGAGCATTATTATGGCTTAACTGGAATAATCAAGACTGTGAATAAAGGAGATAAAAATAGAAAAGTTTAGGGGTCAAGCAATGTCTGAGACTCCCCTGTGCCATTGTTGTTGACGAGATCTCGCTATTTCCCAGGTATGTTTGCTCAGAGCACTGAGCATTAGCTGGCAGTTCATACGGTCAGTAATCATAGAGTGGGAGAAACTAAGTCATAAGCTAAGTTCAGAAACAAGGTTCTCTGCAAATAGGCTCATTAGAGATAGTCACACTGTTTTCCAAAGCGTCCGTTTATTAAATGTAATGAAATCTATCCTGCTGAGGACCAGTGAAGGAGAGGACCACTGGCCAGCCTGTCTCCTCCAGCAGCGTGCTGTCGTTTGACCCCAGCAGGCTCATAGTTCATGTTTTGACACATGAAATACCTCCAGTCTCTGACATCTGCCCTCGTTACCCAAGAAGCACCCCACGTACGCCGCAGTCACTAAATTTCACGGGGCCAGGGCTGGGGACAGGTTTTGAGTTGCTAGTGGTTTGCCTAAGAACACTGCCTTGATATGGTTAACCCAGTGCTTGCATCATTTCACTTCTCACCCTTCTCTTTGTTCCTTCACTATCTCCACTCTTTTCACTTTGTTTAATACTTGGCGTTTATTTTCCAATACACTGTGCAGTGTCGCACTTTCCAAAGTGCAGGCCTTTTTCAACAGGCCTAGTTGGTGACAGGAACACAGTGCTTTCATTTTCTGGAATACTATTCTCCATATTCGCTGTGCTTGCCTTCACGTTCAGTGCTTTACATGCGACGCACAGACACAGGCACAGTGTCTACTCCAGCTCAGTTCCAGCAGGAGAGAGAAAACAGGGAGAGGAATGACTAATGCTGTGTAATGAAGTAAAGTAGTTCAATTAATAATGCAGTTTAAAGAGATCGGGGGAAATCCTGAGTGAGTGGGCTTGCATTGGTCCTTGAAGGAAGGTTACAGTAAACATGACAGCTTTCAAGCGTCCACTCCTGCTTTTCTACCAGGATTCAGGAAATGCCTGATGGAGGAGACTGCAGAGATATCAGGTGAAGAGGCTTTTGTTGTTGTTTTGTTTTTGTGTTTGTTTTTTAATGTAGAGTATACAGAAAGCGAAGTTTGCTGATGAGTAGAAATGGATATATGCTAGACTTATTTCTTTATGCCTACTAAGGACTGTCTGCAATGAATCAGACACGTTCCCTCTCCTCAAAAATCTTTACAAAGCAGCAGGAAATACCCCTCATCAGGAGTCATCTGTGGACCTGGGGTGCTGTGGGGACAAAATGAAAGGCAATTCAGGGGAGACTCCAGGGAGAAGGCCTCCTGGAGAAAGTAATATTTAAGCTACTGGCTGAGGTGACTGTTGGAGATGATCTATGGGGAGAATGTTCTTGCAAATAAGCCAACATGTGCAAAACCTGGAGACAAGGATGTCATTGCCCTGTGACTTGCATTGGATTACTTAAAGGCCAAATGGATGTGGATGTGGGTGTGTGTGGATGTGGGTGTGGATGTGGATGTGGGTATGGGTGTGGATGTGGATGTGGTTCATTCACGGAATTGCAGGTAGTTATATGTTCTATATCACAGTAACTGTATGTTAGATACATTGAAGGAAGGAGGGATTAAAGATGAAAACTAGTCAGGAGATTATTTTAGGGAGGCCTGGGAAAGAAATTACCCTAAATTAAGTTCTTTCCATTCATCTACATCATCTCATTCAGTAAGAGCCTGAATCATGGTACGGGACGTTACAAATGGAGCCACAGGAATGTCTGCCCAGGCTCCAACAAGGAACTAATCAAAGGTGGCACCTCATGTCATATGCTCTGTGAATGACAATCCCTGGGGCGGGGTTCTTTCCCTGTGGATGTTTTAGCACCAAAACAATGCGTGGCCTAAGGTAGATACTCCATGCATATTGCTTATTCAAACAAAGGACTGGACAGTGAGTAAGTTCACGTACACAAAAGATAATATAATGAGAATTTCTCTAGCTTCTTACATGAGTGGCAAGGCTGAAAATAAAAGAAGAAATGAAAGATATTTAAGTGTAAGCCTCCATAAGTGAAATGATATGGTACAGAAATGGAACATAGGAATGAAAATTGGAGGGCAGCTATGACGAGTTCATTTTAGGTAGAGTTTGAATTATCAAGAGGACTTACAATTGAAAATATCTAATAGTCAATTAAAAATGCAGGTCAGGAGCTTGGGGAGAGAAGTCAGGACATGGGATAAAAATTATTGTATTTTAAGAGAAATAATTTAGTCTTTTGTATATTCACATATTTTCTATCTAGCAATGTTGTGGCCCTGTCAGTCAGTACAAGGTTCTGCTGCATCAGTCCACACTTGAGGGCTTTCTGCATGGATTTCTGTTGATTGTCCTTCCCTACCAACCTGCTTTATGAGTCCTAATCCAAAGGGGAATTTTTGGGAGGCAGTAATGTTAGAAGGGTACATTATAGCCTTGCCTCTAGAGCTGAACTGCCCGAGTTCAAATTTTGGCCCCATCACTTAGTAGCTGACCTGGAAGAGTACTTACTTAAGCTTTGTATGCCTTCATTTCTTCTTCCAAGTGACAATTATGAAAGTCCTATACTTCATAGTGTTGTGAGGAGTAAGTGTGCCAGCATATCGTAAGTACCATGTAACTGTCAGCCATTAATGTTACTGTTATTTTTCACTTGCTCACTTTCAGGATATGTAACATCCAGATAGTAATAGCACAGACCTCATAGAGTTATTTTAAGAATTACATGAAGTATTCCATAGAAAGCTCTCCAATCAGGCATGGTAGGAGCTCAATAGATGCTAGCAGTTATAGTATAGCTTCTACTGACAGAGAAGCAGGTACATTGGCCATTTACCTGTATCTTGCACAAGAATAGCTAATGACTAAATGGATGAGGGGCTGGAGGGAGGTCAGCGGGAGAAAAAAAGGGAACATATGATACTCTATGGATAGAGTATCAGCCTGTGGATTGAAGGGTCCCAGGTTCCATTCCAGTCAAAGGTACATGCCTGAGTTGTAGGCTTGATCTCTAGCGGGGGATGTGCAGGAGGCAGCTGATCAGTGATTGATTCTCTATCATCATTAATGTTTCTATCTCTCTATCCCTCTTCCTTCTTTTCTGAAGTGAATAAAAATATATATTTTTTAAAAAGAGAGATATTAGCTCTTAGCCTAGTTTGAAAGGAGGGGGGGTATATAATACTTTCAACAATAAAAAATTATTTTTAAAAATAAATAAAAATCAAACAGATGTGACTCAGTAGATAGAGCATCAGCCTGGGAACTAAAGGCCCCCAGGTTTGATTCAAGTCAAAGACATGTCTTGGTCTCCTTCCTCATTTCTACTCTCTCTAAAACGCAATTGAAAAATATCCTTGGATGAGGATACAACAACAAAAGAATATTTAATAGATTACATATAATTTTCAGGTACTATGGTGGACATTTGCTAATAAGCTATAATTTTTCTTCAAAAATTTTCCAACAGCCTTATCTTTTATAATAAAAAATATAAAGGAGAGGTGATTTTACTACAAATAAGATAAATGGAAAGGATACAAATAATCCCAGTCCTGTCAGAAGAGCAGGATTATCATTTTTGTCTTTGAGTTTTATATCCATAATCCTTACTTATTAATTTATTTATATGCACTTTTGGCTCAAAAAGACTGCTTAATATGAAGGATTAGGGTTTGAATTATATCAACTTTCAAATTATGTGGTTTAAAAATGTACACAACTGTCACTTAAAGAGGCTTACTTTATTTTGCCTAAAGTACTTTTAGTCTGGAGGGAACACTTAAATGTAGTCCAAAATCACTTGCAATATATCCAGGTTAAGTTTTTTTTTCCTAGTTAAATTTGTTTACAGGCCTGAAGAATTCACATTTCATAGGTAATATTCTTTTCTCCCTTTATTTAATGACTTTTACCTTTTTTCTCTTCTAGTCCTAGGCATGCATTTTACTCATTGCAAATAAGAGCATCCAAATTCTGGTTTATTTCATTAGTTCAGCAAATTGTCTCCTAGGGATTTGGGCTGAGGACACAATTGGGCTCTGCAACGATGAGCTTATTGTGCACTTTTACTCAGAAAATCGTCATTTACAAAAGGCACAGAGAGCAGTTACCCTCAGCATGAGCAAGTACAGACTGGGGAGCCTCCCCCACCCACCCCTACTGTGCCAATGACTTACTCCCGGGCATTAAGAGGCAAATGGGCTGGCTCCAAATGTGCATTAACCTTCATGGATTTTTCTCCAGTTTTCATGTTCTACTGATTTATGGTCTTAAATATGCCTGTTGCTGCTGTTTCTGAACGAGTCCCTTGTAAATCATTTCTAAAGGATCTTTTTTGAGCCAGATAATCCAGGCAAGTTGACCGCATCTCCAAGCAATTCCTCTGCGGCTTCTTTCCTTCTGAGCCCACGTTGCTCTGGGTTTGCTCTGTGCCGTAAATGTCGCGTCTGAGAGCGACTGAGTGAGAAATATGTCTTCAAGGAGCCATGTTCGCTGGGCAGCATATCTCTGCAACCTGAGTTGTTTCCACCCTTTGGTGTGATGTCATAGGGTTTGATTCCAAAAGGCCCATTTTCCTGGGTACAACTAACATGCAGAATTGCTTTTATTATGGGTTATAGATTGTAGTTTTTTCCATTTAAGTCAAGCATGGCAGGGATTTGAAGTATACTCTCATAAACGTCTACTCTGCCCCTTGAAGTGACTTGCAGAAATGGCCCTCATCAGGACCCTATTATGAGCACTATTTGATGTCTTTTTACCTGGCCCATGTACTAGTATTCCAAGAAAGCTCTTCATTTGGCACTCAGCATTTTATTCTCTTTCATGCCCAAAGATTATTCTTACTCACTGGATATGAAGGGAAATATAGTTTTGTTTTCTCTTAGCAATTCATGTGTCATTCATGCTATAGGGTTGTGATTGCTGCTGTTGGTTGCACTGTTTCCATAAAACAAAAACACAAAGTCAAAGGTGCAAACCGCAGAAAATTCAAATTTAGAATGCTGGCTTTTGGAACACAAAGAATTCATTCTTGTTTCTCTCATGAACAGTGTGTCGCTGTTTAAGTTTATTTATTTATTTTAATGTATTTTATTGATTTTTTACAGAGAGGAAGGGAGAGGGATAGAAAGTCAGAAATACCGATGACAGAGAGACATTGATCAGCTGCCTCCTGCACCCCCCACACTGGAGATGTGCCTGCAACCAAGGTACACGCCCCCACCAGAATTGAACCTGGGACCTTTCAGTCTGCAGGCTGACGCTCTATCCACTGAGCCAAACCGGTTCTGACTGTTTAAGTTTTAATTCATACATTTAGAAATATCTGTCATATGACAGTATTAAATGTGCACAGTGAGGACTTAAATGCAGCTCCTCACACAGGAACCTTGGGCTAACACAAAGGAAAGATGGTTGAGATTTCTAAAAATGTCTCTAAAGCTACTCTGCAGTAGAAGAGATTCAGAGCTTCTCAGTGGAGTTAGCATGACCCATCAATGCAAATTCAGGCTGGATTAGAGGTTAATGGAAGTGATACACTGAGAGATCCTCAGAATGTAGAAGGTCAGTGGGACATATCACCAGTGGTTCTTATGTATGGGATCAGCAGAAACATCCCCAAGACTTTCAGATAAATACTCTGTGTACATTATTCAGCCTACACTACATGTATACAATAATATACAGCAAAGTCAGGAAATATCAGTGAAAGGAATTAAAATATTGTATGGTGTATGATACAGATTATGTGCAAATGTATACATTAAGAACATAATTAACAGCAAACACAGACACACTCTTCATGAGAGACAGGGACGAATTCTTTTGCGCTTCAAATCCCAGAATTCTGAATTGAATTTTCCTGAAATTTTCACTTTTAATTTTGTATTTTGATTTAATGGAAAGATGATGTCTCCCCATGACTATTCAACCTCTGGGTTCAAGACAAGAATACCAGAGAAGTGATGCTATTGGGAGGCACAAGGTATCAGATTGTCCCATTACTGATAATGTTGTCCATGGAGCTGAAGAAATTCACTAGGGTGTGAATGTAAAGAGTACTACGTGTTTACTGTGAGCAACTGTTTTTATTCAAGTGAATAAATATCATTGCCACTTCTAAAACACAGTCAAGGCCTCTGTGTTCATGGTTGCTTCTAGCTGGTAACAGCTACAATTCATGGCTGAGATGAGATGGAAGAATGGAGCTTTGAAATGAACTAGAATTTGCAATGAGGAGGAGACTGCATTAAGCAATGACTTAGGAAACCTGTGTGAAATTTTATTTATTTTATAATTTCTCTGGATTAAAATCAAATCAAGATAGAAATCTTGAAAACCCTGGTTAAATATAGATAGAGTGCTCATGTATGCAGTCCAGAGGACACAGACTTGTATAAAAAAAAGTAAATTTAAAATATTGATACTACATATGTCTGTGTTTTAGGAGGCCTATAGTTGATGAGATTCTGAAAAGAAAACCGGTTAAATATTTACAGGTAGCAATATTAGAATATTGGGAGTAAGATCCATGCTTTAGTCATGCAAATGCAATGAGAACAGGTTGTCTAGGCTCACTTGTTTTTTTTGGTTTATCCTACTTTACAACCTTCGGTATAGGAAGCTGATCTGAATAAGATTTCTCAAAATCCTGTAATTAAATGCTTCCCATATAGCATTATGTACATCCTTTCCTTCGAGTCTCATTCTGTCTACTTCTAAACAACTCTGCCTGGGCTTTGTGTCCGCCTTCTCATCATTTACAGATGGGAAATCCCTAACATGAAGGCACTTCGTGAGATGAGATAATACCCTTTTGACAGGATTCCATCTGTGTTCACCTTCCCTTTGAAGTGAAGTGTTTTCTTTCCTAATGAGATTCATCTGACTGATCAGAATTCAGCGTGTCCTCACATAGAGCAGATTGGGAGCAGTGTTACAAAAACTGGGCTTTTGGATGAGTTTCCTCTCTGCTCTTCTGCCTCCCACTCAACGGATCGTCTTCAGAGTACTTGGTGGTGAAAGGAGCCAGGCAGTGTACTGTGAGGATGCGGGGAACAAAATACAGACTTGCCAATGAGGAGGTCCTGCCAATAACTTGTGAAAAGAATTCAACAGGAACAAAATGAAGATGTTCACTGTGGGGTTATCTATAATGAACCAGGCAGCAGCATGGATGCATCCTAATCAATGTTTGGTTTAATAATGTGTTCATTAGCAGGAGGGGATGAATGAGTCTATGATACTCTGCAAAAGAGCAGGATATAAAGTAATGTGAAACAACTGCATTATGCAAAGTAAACAACTGTGGAATGTGGGCAGGGACTAGAGAATGCTCTTTTAGTGAGAGGCAACTATTAACATTGGGGTGGTGGAGATATGGAATTTTTTTCAAAAACATTTTTTATTTTTATTTTGGCTCTCTAGTCTAAATTCTTGAGAAAAGGATATTATTTGTTAGCAAGGACATGCCCAAGTTTCAGGAACTATGGGTTGAAGTTTAAAGATCTGTAAATTGTTTTATTCAGCACAGTCTTCGCAAATAGGTCCTGAGAACCCCCTGTGTGCTAGCCACTACTACTCACTAAGGATACAGCCTGAGCAATTTATACTGGTCTCCTGGCCACATGGAACTTTGGTCAGTTACACAAATAGCATCAGTTACCATTTTTTTAGCAATTGCTGTCAGCCTCTGTGCTGGTGCTTAACTTTTATCTCTTCGTGTAATCATCAAAACAGTCCTGGGTTAGCATATCCACTTTACAGAATACAAAGGTAAAATAATAATCTGCCCAGCACTGTATGTGCAGGATTCAGACACGGGTACCTCTGCTCCCAGGCTGCTCTTGCCGCTCAGCCTCACTAGATCACTCCTCCCCGCAATGACCAGGAGTCTGGCTCACCTCCCAGATGCCTGGGAAGGTGCTGGTTCAGTGTCTTTCCTGCCCCAGAAAGAGCAGTTTGCCTATTTAATGCGATTGCTACCCATTTTCAAACAAAGTAAAAAAGCAGTGTGATAAGACAGCTCTAATTTTTCTCTTTCATTCTCTCACGAATGTTTTATACTTTCTGCACAGGGAGGGCTCTCTTAGCTCTGAGAGCAGATTTGGGAACATGCTGGATGGGTCCCCTCCAGTCAGAGATGGCAGCATCAGCCTGGATGTATCGTTTTAGACGGATGTGTGTGCTTTAGGGAATAAGTGATTTATATTTGAGGGAAATCACTCAGTGGCAAGTGACAGGAACGCCTCCATCAGGGTGATCCGAGCAGTTTGATATTTTAGGGACATAAAGGCAAATAAGGGACCAGAAAACATGTAAAAGAGGATAATTTGGAGCCTTCTGTCACTGTTTAGGAACAGATTAACCACTCAAAATTGTGTTCTGATGTTAAAGATACTGAAAATGTAAGAAGAATAAATTGGGATTCTGATGATTGATTCCCATAATATTAAAAATAATAAAATAAGACCTTTGCTATATTTACACATCAACAGATTAATAACAGGGATTTTCTTTCACAGGCCGACCAAGGAGCCCCAAAGGCACCTGGTGGGAATTTAAGCATAAGATAGGATAAGAAGGGGCCCACATGGCAGGATACAGAATTCAGAGATCTGAAAATGAGAGCCATGGATGGCTATCTTTTTCCACGTATTCATTTTCCCTACCTTCTCTACTCTTAAAGTCTCATATTTTTGTCTGGGTCGTGCTCTTATTTCCCTCTCCATGTTGATGACATCAGTTAAGATACCTTGTGGCTGTTGCGCATCACTTCTCAATTTCTGCCTTTCCCCCAAATTCTTTGGGTTGCTTTTTCCTCATCATAGTCCTGTTTGTGCTCACCCCTTCCCCCACCACACATGCATACCTAGGGGGTTAATGCAGTGTGTAACTGCTGATTTGCACAATGAACCACGTTTTATTTATTAAGTAAAGGAAACTCTTTAGAGGCTAAACAGCTAAACTGAAGGAACATGTACACACCAAACTGTAAATGTGATCTAATTAGAAAGCAGTTTATGAAATACTAGAGGCCCGGTGCACAAAATTCATGCACAGGGCAGGAGGTGTTCCTCAGTCCAGCCTGCACCCTCTCTAATCTGGGTACCCTCAAGGGATGTCCGACTACCTGTTTAGTCCTGATCGTGGTAGGCTCGGGGCTAAACAGGCAGTCAGACATCCCTCTCACAACCCAGGACTGCTGGCTCCCAACTGCTTGCCTGCCTGCCTTCCTGATTACCTCTAATCGCTTCTGCCTAACAGCCTGATCACCCCCTAACTACTCCCCTGCCAGCCTGATTGATGCCTAACTGCTCTCCTGCCAGCATTTTTGCTCCAAACTGCCCTCCCTTGCAGGCCTGGTCCCTCCTAA
>PVJN01055181.1:0-13171 GCA_004026805.1 Lasiurus borealis | reverse complement strand
CCACCCTGGGAATGCTCTTAGCTCTCCAGGGGCTCCGGGTCTTGGGGCTCTGGGGCTTGGGGTGTTTGGGTTCAGGGACTCGGGGCTCAGGGTCTCTCCGGTGGGCCTGGGTTCTGGGGGCACCCAGCCTGGGAGAGAGTGAGAGAGAGAGAGAGAGAGCCGGCTGCCGGCAGAGGCTGCTGAGAGACCAGCCTGCCTGCGTGGGGCTGGGGCTGTGGGGTGAGAAAGGATGTTTGCCGGCTCTGTGGAACTCAGTCCCTGCGAGGAATGTGGCTTTGGGCCAGCATCCCTCTGGGCAAGAAAGGATGACTCGGCAGAAACAGCATCCTGACCCCACAGGATAGCTGGAGCCACGGCGTTGGGGGCCGGTGCCAACTGGCAGGACTGGCGAATTTATGACAATCTCCCCCCTCCTCTCCCCTTCCCCCCGCCCTCAGCCTCCACCCCCCTGAGAAGCCGGCCTCTGAGCCGGGTTTACAGACCCAGAGGGCAGCAGCTCTGGGAGGGCCCTTCCCCCGCCACCCCCGGGGGTGGAGAGCAGGGAGGAGACATCGGCAGAAGATCCCCAGGCCTGGCCAGAGGCAGAGCCCAGCGTGAGGGGGGCGGGGAGAAGTGGGGGGAGGCCATGGGCAGCGGTGGGAACTGGCCTGGCTGGGCCCCGGGGAATTCCAGCCCAAGAGAGCCGATTGGAAGCACATGTGTCAGGCGGCACAGACACAGAGGCTCTCCGAGGGGCCCGGCTTCTCAAAAATGAAGGATCCGCCGAGACCGGTTTGGCTCAGTGGATAGAGCTTCGGTCTGAGGACTGAAAGGTCCCAGGTTCGATTCCGGTCAAGGGCATGTACCTTGCTTGCGGGCACATCCCCAGTAGGGGGTGTGCAGGAGGCAGCTGATCGATATCTCTCTCTCATCAATGTTTCTATCTCTCTCCCTTCCTCTCTGTAAAAAAATCAATAATAAAATATATTTAAAAAATGAAGGATCCACTCCCAGGAACCCTGGGAGCGGTGTGCCTTGATCATCCAGAGCAGCGGTTCTCAACCTGTGGGTCTTGACCCCTTTGGGGGTCGAACGACCCTTTCACAGGGGTCGCCTAAGACCAGTGGAAAACACCTATTTTCCATGGTCTTAGGAACCAACAGACCGCTCCTCGGTGTAGCAAAGTGTAGCAATGTAGCTTACTGTTGTCATAGGAAGACTGTTGCCCATGCTACACCACGATTCAAGACATTTCATTTATTTGTCATTAGAAATAAATATTTCACAATATATAACTACATATTGTTTTTTTTGTGGTTAATCCCTATGCTTTAATGATGTTCCATTTGTAACAACGAAAATACATCCTGCCTATCAGATATTTACATGACAGTTCATAACAGTTCATAACAGGAGCACAATGACAGTGATGAAGCAGCAACGGAAATCATGTTATGGGTGGGGGTCACCACCACATGAGGAAATGTCTAAAAGGGTCACGGCCTTAGGAAGGTTGAGAACCACTGACCCAGAGGCCCTCACCGTACCAGCCAGGCACCCCGGGGGACTCCAATGGCCTCTGCCCACTGGGCAACCCTGGTCCTGAGTGTCGCACAGTGACCGAGGCTGGCGGACGTGACACCAGCGGCTGCAGGGGTTAGCGATTGTCGAGATGGTCCCCACACACCCTGCCCGCCACCCGTCCCGGCTTGATCTCCGCCTCCTGACCTACGGGGAAGGTGGCCCCTGGCGGTGCCCGGGTTTCTCGGAAGGAACCGGCATGCCAAAGGGAAGCAGCTGGCCTGAGGCCTTGCTTCTGCCCCTCGGAGGGTCCCTGGGGTTGGCCCATGGACACAGGGACCCCTTTCTGGGCACCTTTGCCACACCCGGCGGTTCCCTGGGCATAGGGCGTGGCAGGTGCTTGGGGTCTTTGGGGCGGGAAGCACTGCGGTGTCCTGACTCCTCGCTGTGTGACTGCGACACTTTCCCCGTCTCTCCGGACCTGGGGGAGCGAGAAGCCCACCTCCTGGGGGCCCACCCACCGAGGTAAACGTAGACCTCGAGGGACGGCTGCAGGGCCTGGCCAGGTGGAAAGCACATCCAGGGGGCTGGTGGTGGACGGATCAGGACAGGGGCCGAGGTGTCATCTGCTAGGATTTCTTCCTAACGTACAACAGCGACTTTGCCCCAGTCCCTGGGCCGGTAGCCTCCACCCGGAGGTGACCCAGGAGCCTCGGTGGGGGGACTCGGAGCGGAAGAGCTGCCTATTCCTGGGGAACCCCCCCAGGGCCGGATGACAGACACCCCGTGTTTTGCAGCAGGCGCCCCGATTGCTCACTTCCCTGGGCTCTCTCGTGGGCTGCTGCTAGGTGACTGGTTCCTGTTGCCCTGGCAACAGAGCACTAACGGAGGTGGCGGTGGCGGCAAACGGCTGTGTTCCATCACTCAATCGATGGTTGCCCTCGGGCGCTGAGCCAGCCGCGGCGGTTACCGCTCCGTGAGGCTTGCAACCGTGTGTGTGGCCGCGACGGTGAGACGCGAGCACGCAACAGGCTGATAACGGGTCCGTGGCAAAGGCCTGCTGGCCGAGGGGAGGGCTCCCTGAATCATGGAGATGTTACATAACGACCCTTACGGCTTTGTCACGGAGCGTGTTTGGCTTTTATGCAAAAACCCTGGCACCACCGTCGTTGGCAGACGGTGTGTCTGATGGCCAGGCCGCCTCCCGGCTGCCCCGTTCCCCGGCTTTTACGAGGAGTTATCGATACCCGGACATTCTTCCGTGGGCACGGTTGCTATGGTGCTGTGCCGGCACGCCGAGAGCCGTGGTTATTTTTTTGGTTCATAATCTCTTAGCAACAGGACTCTGAGGGCTAACGGCCCCGGCCACGCCCTGAAGATGACTGGGACAGCCTCAGATCGTGGTCTCCTTCTTTGAGGTCTTCGGAACGTCCCCCACGCCCACCACGGGGCCAGGCCTGCACTGTGTAGGCCTGAGAGCGTTGGCTGTGGTGGCCACATCCTGGGGGAACTTTCCGGGTGTCCGTGGCCATCACGGCCTCAGCTCCTACGTGATCCGGGTCCCAGAGCGTGGGGAAGAGAAAGCAGGTGGGAGCGGCAGCCTGGTGCCCGGTGCACGCCTGTGTTCCGTGTCTCCATCGCCCCCTGTGCGGCCGTGCCAGGGGAAGTCGTGGGTGTGCCCACAGGCTGGCAGAGGTGGGAGGATTGGAATCCAGGGCCCGGGAGCCCCCGGCCCCCCTCCTCACATCTGTCTGTCTCTCCCTCTCTCTCTCTCTCTCTTTTTTTTTTTTTTTTAACAGTAGTTCATTTTCTTTGTTTAAGGGATCGTATTTCAAGCATTAAACCAAGCCTGGGTTTGGGATCTGTTGAGCCCTCCTCATTCACAGATCTGGGAAAAGCAAAGCAAATTGTGGCCTGGCTGGTGCGGCTCAGGGGTTGAGCACTGACATATGAACCAGGTTCAGTTCTTGGTCCGAGCACATGCCTGGGTGGCGGGCTCGATCCCTAGTAGGAGGGGGCTAGGGTGGGCAGGAGGCAGCCGATCAGTGATTCCCTGTCATCCTTGATGTTTCTATCCCTCCCTTTCCCTGCCTCTTTGAAATCAATAAAAATAATATATATATATATTTTTTAAAAAAGCAAATTATAATCGGTGTGCGTGGACAGAAGCTAAAGGTTGTGGTTTAACACCGAAGAGTTGTTTAATTTCTACAGCCTGGAACCCTGAGGGCACGTGTGTTTTGGGTCCTTCTGCATGTCCCACCAGGCAGGCCCACTTTCCGCCCTCGGAGCCTCCCACTCCTCGCACCCGCCTGCTCCGCTCTGGTGCCCGGCAGCTCCGCTCCGCTCTGCCGTTCTCGCTTCTTTTCTGAAAGCCTGTTTTTCCTGATGCTTGAGCGAGCGAGAGAGGAAGAGAGAGGGGTAGAGAGATAGAAACGTCGCTGATAGAGAAGCATCATCCATCGGCTGCCGCCTGCACGCCCCCTCCTGGGGTTGGAGCCCGCAGCCCAGGCAGGTGCCCTGAACGGGTGGCCTCTGGGTTCCTGGGTCTCTGCTCTGCTGTGGAGCCGCACGGGCTGGGCACTGATTCTCCTGTCTCAGGGATCACGTTCGAATTTTCAGCTTGACCTGGAAGGCCCACGTTTGTCTGTCTGTCTGTTTGTCTGTTTTCCCCAAACTCAACTTTTCCTTCCTGTCTCTGAGCCTTTGAACAAGCTCTATCCACTTCCGGTGCCAGGACCTTCCTCCCTGCCGCCCGCCCTGCCATCCGACTGAACCGTTTTCTCTTCTGAAACGTGTGCGGTCGCTGTTTCCATACTCTAGCCCGGGACCTCGAGGTGCGGAAGGTGGCTCGCTCCCGGGCACCCCCTCGCCATCCCAGCCCCCCCGCCCCCCTCCTTCTGCTTTGACCTCGGCCATGTCTAGGGTTCCTCTGGCCACGACATCATCATTTCCTCGCGGGCCAGACGTCAATCATCTCACGGGCATTTGGTGCTCGACTCCTGCCTCTCAATCAGTTTTCCTTAACCTCCCAAATCCCATCAACCACCTCCCACATCTCTCTCAGCCTCAGTCACTTCTCCCTGGCTCCACGGCCCCCACCACGCTGGGGTCTCCATCTGCTTCCCAGGGGTCACCCTGCCCCAGGCCGTCCCCCGACCCAGGGGCTGCTGCCCCCGTCCCCCCACGCTGGCCGGAGCCCCCGGACTTGGTTTCACATCTCCCTGTCCCGCCTTGCTCGCTGTGGACACGGCAGAGACTAACGACAGCGATGCCGCTCTCCCCGCCTCCTCACGGGACCCTTCAGGCCTGCAGGCGGCTTCCACCCTGTGGTTCCGAGGTCCCCGGGCGCTGTCACCCTGGGGAGTGCAGGCTGGGGGAAGTGTGTTCTAGGTCCGATGAGATGGCATCCTGTATCACCAACACAACGGCCCTGCCTGGCGCGCCGTAAACCACCCGGTGTTTCCCGGTCCTCGCAGAGGCTGCGGGCTGGCGAGGAATGCGGGGGAATTTGCACAGGACGCAGGGCGGGGGGCTGGTCTCTCGGCCCCGTGGTGTCTGGGCCTCGGGTGGGAAGACTGACTCAGACCCTTGGGGCTGAATCATCCATCCAGGGGCCTCTTCCCTCACCGGCCCTCGGGCGGAGGACGGGGCTCCGAGAGGCCTGTCCTGGGCACCAACCCGTGACCCCTTCGCCTCGGTGACCTCAGGGGAGCGGGGCTTCTTCTATGGAAGCTCGGAGCTCCCAGAGCAAGTATGGTCAGGGCGAGAGGCCCATGGCTTTGCCCTGGAAGATGCCCAAGTGGAAGGTCACAGACCCTTTTGACAGGCAGAGGTTTGAAGACTTTGCATCGCGTTTTAAAACCCTTATAGGCAGCCGAAACCGGTGTGGCTCAGTGGATAGAGCGTTGACCTGTGGGCTGAAAGGTCCCAGGTTCGATTCAGGTCAAGGGCATGTACCTTAGTTGTGGACACATCTCCAGTGGGGGGCGTGCAGGAGACAGCTGATGGATGTCTCTCTCTCTTATCGATGTTTCTGACTTTCTATCCCTCTCCCTTCCTCTCTGTAAAAAATCAATAAAATATACATATTAAAAAAAATAAAACCCTTATAGACAGAGGGGCACTGGCCAGTCCACCTCCCATTTTCCTGATCCGAATGCACAAGGCTGGGAAACCCTGTCCCCTCCTGAGGGCAGCCACGTGCTCCCCGTTGAAGAGGGAGAACGGACAGGGGTGGACGGCTTGCAGTCCGTCACGGTCCGCTCCTCCGGCCACCAGAGACGTGTGTCCCCCTCTTCCCACACGTGCAACCCACTTCTCCTGGGCGAAAACCCAAGTTCCAGGCCGCAGCCCCTGGTATGGCTGAGTGGGCACCTGTACCCATGACCGATGCCCCAGGACTCAACCTACCCACTTGGCCTGCAAGTGAGTGAGTCCTCAGAGGGGCCGATGGCCTGTGAGGGGTGGGAGTTACCTGCGTCTCCTTTTTCTTGGCCCCGAACGCAATCCACGTACAGAGCAGGGACATCAATGCCCGTTAGTCGAGAAGAACAGCTTTCTTGCTCCATCGGAAATGAATTCCAGATGGATTAACGACTCAACTGTGGGGGGGGGGGGGAGAGAGAGAGAGAGAGAACAAAACTCGAGGGGACACGGGAAAAGCCCGCAGTTCAAGAAAAGCCGAAACCAGTTTGGCTCAGTGGATAGAGCGTCAGTCTGCGGACTGAAGGGTCCCGGGTTCGATTCCGGTCAAAGGGCATGTACCTGGGTTGCGGGCACATCCCCAATAGGGAGCGTGCAGGAGGCAGCTGATCGATGTCTCTCTCTCTCATTGATGTTTCTGACTTTCTATCTCTCTCCCTTCCTCTCTGTAAAAAAACCCAAAATTCAATAAAACGTATTTTAAAAAAAGAAAAAGAAATTGGCTGATGTCCGTAGAAGGAGACGTGTCCCCGAGGGCACAGGAGGCAGGAACTCTCACCTGCTGCTGGCTGGGGTTACGCTGACCGTGTGCCACGGGGAGGCCTGGCAGCATCTTTCTAGAGGCCCATGTTCCATCCCCTTTATCTGGGGACCCCGCTTCCAGGGATTTACACGGGAGGGTCTGCCGGGGAGCCGAGTCCCCACGAGCCAGCAACACTGTTTGTCCGGAACGGTCAGCAGGGCTGGTTGGAAGAGCTGAGCTGCTGGAAACCACCTAAGTGCCCATTCGAGGGACGCGCTGGAGTAAGTGGGGAGACGCGCAGCTGTTAGGAGGAACACGGTCGGTTTACGGGGACGCACACGGAGGAGGGTCTGGGCACCAGCCAGTCACCGGAGGTCCGAGGCACGCGGGCGAGTGGATGCACCGTGCCAATTCGCTCGTGTCCAGAGAGCAAGCAAGTTCATAGGCTTTCCAAGGAGGAGCGATGCCTGGAGTGTAGGAAGTGTTCAAGCGGTTACCTTGGGGGGCGTGGCTTTAAGGCAAGATGGGGAGGGGGGGGGCCTGGATGGGGTGTCTTCCCGGGAAACACGCATCCCTTTGCTAGGAGAATCGCACTCAGAACTGTCGTCACCGCGAAGGAAGAAGGGCCTGGGGGATATGGGGGGGGCAGAGGGGGGAAGGAAGGGAAGGGAGTCCTGGCCCTTTAACCGTGTGTGCAAGGTTCGGTTTCCACGAGAAGCAGAAGTGACTCCTGTGGTGGCCAGGCTCACGCTGGCCTCTGTCCCCACAACAAAAGGAGAGAAATGCAGACTCGGCCACATGCAGAGGATTGATAAGGCCTGCCCGGCTCTCCCAAGTATTTGAAACATTTCACACCTTCACAAGAATGTTTGTAAAGAGAGAATGCATTCCAGGGGACGAGATAAAAGAAATGGAAAGATGAAGCGGAAGGAACGCAGGGCAAAAAAGCAGCTCCCCCCCCCCCTGCCCCCGGAAACCCAGGCACCGAGGTCCCCCTTTGAGCTCTAGGATGCAGCTGAGATGCCACACTCATGAGAGGTGTTGCGACCAGAGAAGGGAAGTTGGTCAGTCAGCACGGAGGCTGGCGGATGCGGGCAGAGTTGGCAAGGGTTCCTGTGAGAAGGAGGCGGTTACCCCAGCTCTGAGCTGCCCCAGCTCTGAGCTACCCCAACCCCAGCTACCCCAGCTCCGAGCTGCCCCAGCTAAAAAGGGCCTTGCTGGGCAGAGCAGCGGGCGCTGGGCAGGGCTGTGCTCCCCCCGTGACTGCGATCCTCTGTGCTTGGTCCTTCCCAGGAGGGTCCTCTCTCAGCCTCAGCAGCAGTGGCGGCAGACCTGCCCCTTCTTTCCCTGTGATTCCCCTGGAGGAGACTCAGCCGCCCTTGCCTCCTGCCTCTGGGCCTGGAGAGCTGGGCAAGCAGCCCCTCTGCCCCCAGGCATTCACACCGTGCCCCTGGGCCCCCCTGAACCCGCTGCACCTGCAGCCTTTGCTCCCTTTGGTTTCCTTCCTTTTGAAAACCTGCCCGCAGGGCAGACCTGGCCTGGTGCTCCAGAACCGCTTCCTGTGAACGGGAGAGGGTGATGAGAATCACAGGAATCGCCGTCCCCAGGCTGTGTGCCCGGCACGAAGGCAGCATCACAGGCAGGCAGAGGGCCGGAGGCTCCAGGCAGGCGGGCCGGGCCGGCTCTCGGCCAGCGGGCACCCAGGCAGGCAGCTGCTTCCTGGTAGTCTGGCCGCCACGGCCCCGGTGCCCTGTGGGCCGGTGAGCTCCCCTCCTGTTGCTCCCAAGGTCCCGCCGAAGGACACGAGTCAGAGAGCGCGTGACGCTCAGCAAGTCCCCCCAGCTGGGCCCACCGTTCTAGGCAGAGCAGAGCCCCCTGTCCTCTGTCCCCTCCACCACCAGAGACAGCCCCCGAGTGCGGACCCAGGCCCCCAAGCTCGGGCCTGGGGGTCCCCGAGTGCAAACCTGGGCTCCCGAGTGCAGACCTGGGCCCCTGAGCTCAGACCTGGGCTCCCACAGGCCCCAGGCTGCTTCTCTCCAGGGAGGCTGTAGGCTGTGTGTGTGAATGTGAGTGTGAGAGTGTGTGTGAGTGTGTGTGGGTGTGTAAGAGTATGTGTATGTGAGTGTGAATGTGTGTGAAAGTGAGTGTGTATGTGTGTGTGAGTGTTTGTGAGTGTGTGAGTGTGTGTATGAGTATGTGAGTATGAGTGTGTGAGTGTGTAAATGTATGTGAGTGTGTGTGAGTGTGTAAGTGTGAGTGTGTGTGTGTGGTGTGTGTGTATGTGGTGTGTGTGGTGTGTGTGTGTGTGTGTGTGTGTGTGTGTGGTGTGTGAGTGTGTGTGCCCCTCAGGCCCTGGCAGGGACTCCACCACCTGCGGAGGCAGCCCTCATGCGTTGCTCGGTGGGTGGTGCCTGGCAGCTCAGTGGCGGGTTTGGGGTTCTGGCTGCTGACGCTCAGAAACCCAGGCGGGCGGCCTGCCCCAGGCCGGGGGGCTCCACGCCGGTCTCTGTACACAGACGATAACGCGCCCAGTCCGGACCAGTGTGAGCGCGCTCACCATCTCCCCTTTACAGGACAGCACCCTGAGGCTGGGGCGTGGGGGTAGCTGGTCCGGGTCCCCGGCTGGTGGAGGTAGAGTGGGGCCTGGGTCCCTTCACCTATCCAGGCCCCCTCTACCGGGCCACGCGCCCTGGGAGCCTGGCATCCGGTGGCCTGGCCCGGCGGGCACACCGGCGGCATCCGGGTGGCAGAGGCGGGCACGGCGGTGCGTCCCCGGGGAGGCACGGCCCCCGCCTCCTGTCCGAGGCCCGGCCCTGGCCTCCGCGAGAAGGGTTTCTGGAAAACCATGTGATTTCACTTAACACGGGGATTCTAAAGAACCACGCAAACGAAACAGAAACAGACTCACAGGCACAGAGGACAGGCTGACGCTTGCCAGAGGGAGCGGGGCCTGGAGGCCTGGGTGCACAAAGGGCCCGGGATGGGGACGTAGAGATTGGCAGCACGGGGAACACAGTCCACCATAGGGCACTGACTATGTCTGGGGCCAGGTGGGCACCTGGAACAGCGGAGAGACACTGCTTGGCAGAGTAGAGGAGCGTCTAACCACCCTCCTGCTCGCCTGACATGAGTGCCACAAACATCGTGTCGGATGCCAGCTGTGATGGAAAAATGAAAACATAAGGATGAAAATCCTCCGTGGCATGCGCTGCCCGCTCCCTCTGAGGCCCAGCCCACGCACCAGCAAGGACCTCTGCCTGCAGAGCCAGCGCTGACAGAAGCTGGGGCCGGGGGTTGGGGGGTGGGCCGGCTCCTTTCTCATTCCTGCTCATCCCCCTCAGGCCTCCCCCGCCCGCGGGGCCCCCAACCCCTCTGGTCCTTGCCACATAGATGTCTGGGATGTTTAAGGGGTGAGAGTCACCGCCCGCAGCTCCCGTCCACCCGTGATGCAGCAGGAAGTGGGCTCTGAAACCTGGGCGGTCACTGGCCAGTCATAGGGGGGGTCCTGGGTCCCCGGGACCAGGTGTCTGTCTTTTTGGAACCGGGTGCTTTTTGCACGGCGGGGAGACTCCCCTGCACGGGGACTCCTGACCACCACAAAGCTCACACACTTGCTCATGCACGTGCCGTGCAGAGAGGCACTCCCCACCGTGCCCCGTGGGCTGTCCCCTGGGCCGGCTCAGCCGTTCCCGCCTTCTGTCTGCCCGTGGGAGGCAGGTGAACGTGCCGTGTGTGGCATTCACCCCACGGCTGTCAACTGTTCTTGGAAAGTGAGGCCTGTCTCTTCCTCACATCCCTGGCCGCTGGTGCTGCGTTCCTGGGGCTGAGGCTGAGGGGTTTGGTTCGGGTGCTCCAGGCTCCAAGCCAGCGGTTCTCAACCTGTGGGTCTCCACCCCTTTGGAGGGGTCGAACGACCCTTTCACAGGGGTTACCTAAGACCCTCAGAAAACACAGATATTTACATTATGATTCATAGTAGCAGCAAAATTACAGCTGGGAAGTAGCAACGGAAATAATTTCATGGTTGGGGGTCACCACCACATGAGGAACTGTATGCAAGGGTCTCATCGGAAGGAGCTGCGGAGAGCGCCAGCCCCAGGGCACACGGGGTGGGGGAGAGGAAGGAGGAGCGGGTGCGGGTGGGATGGACGCATCGGGAAGGCACAAGAGGTCTTGGCAGCTACCTGCGCTTCCAGCCCTGGATGCCACGCTTGGCCCACCTCCCTCCACCCCCGGCTTTCTTCCCTTCCTGTGGCCGCCCGCCTCTGGCAGGGGCTTTGTGGGACCTGGGTGCGGGGACCCCACCAGTTCTCCTGGGGAAGAAAGGATGGATTCTTTCAGAGACATGGACCGCCCCCCACCCCGGGTTGGGAAAGGCCTAAAACCCCCCAGGAGGGGCTGTAGGCTGTGGTCTCCAGGAGGCGGGAGGCCAGGCCTGTCTGGCCGGCACCTCCTCAGGCCGCTGGGCTCTGCGCTTTGCATATTTATTGCCTCTGCCTGTTTCACTCTTCTAGGGGGAGAGGCTTCTCCCAGTCACAAAGCTCCAGGGGGCAGAGTTAGGACAGAGTCCAGGTGTCCTGCACAGCTGGTCCCAGGTTCTGTCTCCATGACAACCCTGCCACCTGGGCCTGCAGGCCAGGGGTGCTAGCACCCTCCAGGGCGGCCTGGCTCCTCTGCCCTCGCTGAGCCTTCTGCCCCTCTGCCCCGCTTCCAGCATTTTCTCCCTGAGTCAGGGTGCTCCACCCCTGCTGGCTGTGTGCCCGCCACTCCTGCTCAGCCCGACCCACACCTGCCACGCCCACAAGGAGCCCAGAGGCTCTTTCCCAGCAGGCGCAGGCGCGGTTTGAGGCTTGCACATCTGGGCAGCTGTTGCCCCACTCTCCGCTGCAGGGGACACACGGGAGGGATCAGAGATGATCCCCGTCTTTTCTGGGCAAAACCAAGCCCGCGAGAGCTAGAGTCTCTTAGGAGAGGCAGGGCCCCTCAGCTGGGGGAGGGGGGCAGGCTCTCTCCTGAGTGGGCTCACCTGTCTGGAGCAGGGAGGGCCCTTGAAGGCGAGTCCGCCAGGTGGAACGAGGAGGCGGCAGTCCACTCTTGGGGGACGATTTTATCGGGCCGTCTGCTCTCCCCGAAGGGGTTGGAGTTAATCCCTTTTAAAGGCGCTCGATGGCCAAGCGATTAAAAAATAGCCTGAGCCGAAACCGGTTTGGCTCCGTGGATAGAGCGTCGGCCTGGGGACTGAGGGGTACCAGGTTCGATTCCGGTCGAGGGCATGTACATTGGTTGCGGGCGCATCCCCAGTGGGGGGCGTGCAGGAGGTGGCTGATCGTTGTCTCTCTCTCTCATCGATGTTTCTGGCTTTCTAACCCTTTCCCTTCCTCTCTGTGGAAAATCAAAAAATAGTCTGGAAAAAAAAAACAACAACCCCAAAGCAACAAACAGCCTTTACTTTGTGCGGAGAAACGAAACAGACGTGCGCAGGCCGGGGAAGCAGGCCCTCTGGGTGCGGGGCGGCCCGGGCACCCCCAGAAGATGAGGGGAGGGCGGGAGCGGGCGGCCAGGCCCGGGAGCCGCCGGCCGAGTCCCTGCGGGGGTGGGAGGCAGCTGGGCCGGGGCCAGGGCGCAGATGGGCGGCAACCCCCGCAGCCTGTTTCCAAGAAAACACGCTAGAACCCCTCCGTGACCCCAGAGAGCGCTCCATCCACTTCCTCTCCTCGGCGGGAGCCATCGGGAGCACCTCAGGGGCAGAACCCGGCAAAGCGGGGAGCACGGGACCGACACCCCTGTCCCCCAGCCTCCGTGGAGCAGGTGCTGAGACCCCTCGCCTCCTTGGGCCTGTGCCACATGGCCCTGAAGGACCCTACAAAGTCCCTTTTGTCCCCCACAGTCACCCGCAAACACGCTCCAACATGCGCGGCGACAGCATAAGCACACACACAGCCCAGGCCAGCGAGGCCAGGACACGGTCACCCGAAAACACACACCTGCACACAGCGGCGCGTGCTCGACCCCTCCTCGGCCTGGACCACACGGCGGACTGCGTGCTGCGCAGGGCGGGGTGACCGGGCAGGGCCTGCAGGGAGGGGTGACTCGGCGAGGGTGCAGGGACCTGGGTGACCCACACGCACACGCAGGCTCTTACCCTGCACAGCCACAGTCCGGTTCCACCACACTCAGTGGCACAGGCAGTGGTTCTCCGCCTTCCTAAGGCCGCGACCCTTGCATACAGTTCCTCATGGGGTGGTGACCCCCAACCATGAAATGTTGCTACTGTTATGCATCGTGATGTAAATATCTGCATTTTCTGATGGTCTTAGGCGACCCCTGTGAAAGGGTCGTTTGACCCCCCAAAGGGGTCGCGACCCACAGGTTGAGAACAGCTGGGCACAGGGGACACACACACACACAGCTGCAGGCGAGGGCACAGGTCACAGGGGAGTGCCCACCCCTGCAGGCAGGCAGGGGCTGATGGTGCTTTACATAGCCATGGGGGCGCAGCTGGGAGGGGGGGCATTCTCTGAACTGGTGGGGGAGGGCCTGGCTGTGACCGAGTGAGAGACCACAGGGTCTACAGGCCCTCAGACAGTTAGTCCCTTCAGGGCAGCAGAGCATTCCTGGGTCCAGATGCGTCTCCTCTCCCCCTAAAACCCCCCTCTTCTCCCGCCCGCGGGCAGGAAGCTGGGACAGGGCCTGCAGTGAGTCAGCAAGAAGCAAGAAGCGCTG
>PVJN01055180.1:0-13160 GCA_004026805.1 Lasiurus borealis | reverse complement strand
TCTCTCTCTCTCTCTCTCTCTCTCTCTCTCCCTTCCTCTCTGAAATCCATAACAATCTATTAAAAAGAAAATAAAATAAAATGACAGGCTGGTCTTGAACCTGTAGCTCCGTTTCTCAGTGGGTTGCAGGTTGAACTCTGGGTCAGGGCACATTCAAGAATCAACCCATCCTAGCTAACCAAAGAGGAATATGCAAATTGACCATCACTCCAACACATGAGATGGCCGCCGCAAGATGGCCTGCAAGGGAGGGCAGTTAGGGGTGACCAGGCCAGCAGAGGAGGGAAGTTGGGGACCACCAGGCCTGCAGAGGAGGGCAGTTAGGGGCAAACAGGCTGGCAGAGGAGCAATTATGCATCAATCAGGCTGGCAGGGGTGTGGTCAGGGGATGAAGCGGTTAGAGGCAATCAGGAAGGCAGGCAGGTGAGCAGTTGGGAGCCAGCAGTCCTGGATTGTGAGAGGGATGTCTGACTGCCCATTTAGGCCTGATCCTACCTGTCGAACATCCCCCATGGTGTCCCAGATTGGAGAGGGTGCAAGCTGGGCTGAGGGACATACCACCATGCCTCCCCTCTGCACGATTTTCATGCACTGGGCCTCTAGTGAATACATAATAAGTGAAACAACAAATCTCTGTGTGTGTGTGTGTGTGTGTGTGTGTGTTATCTCTGTCTAAAGTTAAGAAAAAAATTGCCCTGACTGACTTTGCTCAATGGTTAGCATGTCAGCCCAGGGTTAATTCCCAGCCAAATGCATGGACCTGGGTTGCAGGTTCAATCCCCATCCCCAGGTGGGGTGCCTGGGCAATCCATCCATGTGTCTCTCTCACACCCATGTTTCCCTCTCTCTCCACTCCTCTTCCCCCCCACCCCCTTCCACACTGGTCCTAAAGATTAAAGGAAAAATATCCCCCGGTGCAGATTAATAAAAAGTAAAACAGCCCTCGCTGGTTTGGCTTTGTGGGTTGAGTGTTGGTCTGTGGAATGAAGGGTCCTGGGATCAATTCTAGTCAAGGGCACATGCCCGGGTTGCAGGCTCGATTCCCGTTAGGGAGCATGCAGGAGGCAGCTGACCAATGATTCTCATCATTGGTGTTTCTGTATCTCTCTTCCTCTCTGAAATAAAAAAATATTTTTTAATAAAAAATATCCAGCCAAGGCCGAGCCCGATTTGGCTCAGTGGATGGAGCGTCGGCGTGCAGACAGAGGGGTCCCAGGTTCGATTCCGGCTGGGGGCATGTACCTTGCTTGCAGGCACATCTCCACAGTGGGGTGTGCAGGAGGTGGCTGGTCAATGTCTCTCTCTCATCGATGTTTCTGACTTTCTATCTCTCTCCCTTCCTCTCTGTAAAAAAATCAATTATATATATATATGTGTGTGTGTGTGTGTGTGTATGTGTATATATATATATATATATATATATATATCCAGCCAAAACCGGTTTGGCTCAGTGGATAGAACATAGGCCTTCGGACTGAAGGGTCCCAGATTCCATTCCGGTCAAGGGGATGGACTTTGGTTATGGGCATATCCCCAGTCGGGGGTGTGCAAGAGGCAGCTGATCAATGTTTCTCTCTCATTGATGTTTCTAACTCTCTATCCCTCTCCCTTCCTCTCTGTAAAAAATCAATAAAATATATATATATATTTTAAATGGAAATGATCCAAATGTCCGTAAAGAGATGAATGGATAAACCCACTGTGGTACATCCATAGGTGGGGAGGTAGGGGGAGGGAAGTTGAGGAAATCTAATCATAGATGAATCTCTAAGTAATAATACCACATAAAGGAAACCAGAAAAAAAAAAAGTAAACATTCACTGATTGCCACAATACAGATTATAGAGACTACCAAGCTATCTATACTATAGGAAAGTAAACCAAATTATTTGGAAGGCTGTGAAGAGCAGGGAGAAATTATAAAAGGACATAAGTGCCCTGGCTGGTTTGGCTCCGTAGATACAGCGTCGGCCTAGGGACTGAAGGCTCCCAGGTTTGATTCTGGTCAAGGGCATGCGCCTGGGTTGCAGGCTCGGTCCCCAGTGGGGGTCATGCGGGAGGCAGCCAATCAATGATTCTCATTCATCACTGATGTTTCTGTCTCTCTTTCCCTCTTCCTTTCTGAAATAAATATTAAAAGTTTTTAAAAAATAAAAATAAAAGGACATAAGCCAAAAAATACCCTGACAAATTAAATCATTACCATAATAGCAGTGACTTTTCCAGTTTCACATGAATGTCCAGATATAGCAAATACAATTTACAGATGTACAGTTTTTTACATGTAAATTATAACCTTATTGAAGTATTTAAAATTTTTTGTATGAATAGATTGAATGCCTTGCTGGTGTGGTTCAGTATAGACCTGTGAATCAGGAGATAATGGTTTGATTCCTGGTCAGAACACATGATCGAGTTGTGGGCTCATCCCCAGCGTGGGGCGTGCAGGAGGCAGCCCATTGATGATTCTCTCTCATCATTGATGTTTCTATCTTCCTCTCCCTTCCTCTCTGAAATCAATTAAAAATATATGTATTTATTAAAAAGAAATAGGTTTGGCAATCTTATATGGATCCCACCATTTTTCTCCTGTTGCCATCTGAGGATCAGTGTGATCTCAGTGGCAACATATATTGGCTAGTTATGAAGGACGTTTCTATTTCACTCAATAGGAGTGCTGCTTGGATTATGAGAGCCACATCTTTGGACCACTTTCTTTTAGCTTACCATGGCCTTGAGGGGATCGTTGCTACAGGCATACACAAAACTCTTCATTTTCGCCCTAGCCAGTTCGGTTCAGTGGGTAGAGTATCAGCCTATGGACCAACAGGTTCACTCTCTCAGCTGCAGACTCCTCCCCAGCCCAGGCCTTAGTCAGGGCCACATGCAGGAAGCATCCTATCGATGTGTCTCTCTCTCACATCGGTATTTCTGTCTTTTCCTTTCTCTTCCATTCTCTCTAGAAGTCCATGGTAAAATATCCACGGGTAAGGATTAAAAAAAAAAAAAAAAAAGAAGTTCACCATTTACACTTACGGAAAGTGGGATCTGCTTATAAAACACCCCACACAATATATACCCTGTTTCCCCGAATGATCCCTGTGAAAATAAGACCTACTTCTAGTTTTGCTGTCATATAAGCAGTGAAAATAAGATCCCTCCGAAAATAAGACCTCCTTGATAATAAGGCCTCCCCCAAACACAAGGCCTCCTCAGATTATAAGACCCCCGAAACTACCGTAAGACGTCTGACTCCTGATTTAAAGAGACCTCACACTGCCTGAACAGCTCCGGCTGCACTTTGGCCAATCAGTGAACTGGTTTGTGATGACAACGACTACCGCACCGTTTACAGGTCATAAATTATAAATTTCCTTTTTTTTTTTTTTGTTCAACAATAAATGTGTACCATATTCTTCTTCATAGAAAAATAAGACATCCCCTGAAAATAAGATCTAGCACATCTTTGGGAACAAAAATTAATAGAAGACACTGTCTTATTTTTGGGGAAACAGGGTAAGTCACCCAAAAGGAAAAAGAACTTATATACTGTACAGACATAAACAATATTGTAAAGACCAGAGCAATATGTGCAGTCAACAGCTCAGGTTGGTGACTTGTAAGCTGGAAAAAAAAAATTGATGGGAGCCCACAGCCCGCCAGTTAGACTCATGTGATGTTCTCTGAGCCAACAATGGGTCAGGTTCCTGCCCCAGGGGAACTCCACAGGACGGAGGTTACTCCTAATTTTCACCAAGATGTCAGAGAACAGAGGCCAGCTGCCCTGAGCACCTGGACAGGTCATGGATAGGTGGGAACCTACCATGTGGTAGAGTAAAAAAAAAAAATGGCTTTAACAAAAGAAAATGGCCAACAGTCCAGGTTACAATGCACACACAGATACACATGCTTCCCACATGACTGAAACTTAAGGGGAATTTCTCATCTGTAACAACTGGAAACATAAGATTGAATTCAGACAGATGGCTTCTTCCAGGATCATTTAATGAACAAGAAAATTGCACATTCCCTTACACATTGGAGCTATATACTCAGTGTGAATGTCACACTGTATAATAAGTTAAATACAGTGGTACCTCAAGATAGGAGTTTAATTCATTCCGTAACCTTGAGGGGTGGGAAACTATGAGACGCTCGAGTCGAGGTAAACTGGTGGGTCGTGTGCAGCTGGCCGATCCAAGCGATTACTCCTACCTCAAATGTTGCTCGTATTTCAAAGCAAAAATCACTTGCTCGTATCTCAAAAATCTCGTATGTTAGGGCACTCATATCTCGAGGTACCACTGTACTTGGGGGGGAAATTTCCCACATTCGCTGCACTCATAACACTATTTCCTGGGTGAACTCTCTGGAGGTGAGAGTGTCAAGCTATGGGTAAAATATTTTTCACATTTGCTATACCACAGAGCCCACATCCTATATGTTCTCTTACAATGACACACTCCATGAATACATTTCATACATTTATCATCCTCATAAGACCTTTTTCCTTCATGAAGACTCAGGTATTAAGAAAGGTAAGAATTGCCCTAACCAGATGAGCATTGGCCTGGGGAATGAAGGGTCCCGGGTTCAATTCTGATCCAGGGCCTGGACCTCAGTTGCAGGCTCCTCCCCAGCCTGGCCTGGTCAGGACTCACACAGAAGGCAACCAACTGATGTGTTTCTCTCACATTGATATTTCTCTGTGTTTCCCTCTCTCTAAAAATCAATGGGAAAATATCCTCCAGTGAGGATTACTAAAAAAAAAAAAAAAAAAAAAAAAGATAAAAATTATGGGTAGAAACTTTCCATTTTTGGACTGAAACACCTTCCTCCAGTGTGAATGCTCCAGCGTTAATTGGACTAGGAACTGTCCTTAAAGTTTTTGCAACATTCACTGCAATCATAACGCCCTTATTTAGTGTGAACCCTTTGGTGTACCAGAAGATGGTGACTCTGCATAAAAGACTTCCCACATTCCATGCACATGTAAGGCCTTTCTCCTGTGTGAATTCTTTGATGGCGAATGAGTGTCGATTTCCTAAGAAAAGATTTCCCACATTCACCACACGTGTGAGGTCTCAGCCCAGTGTGAATACTCTGGTGATAACGGAGGCCGGAGCCCGATGAAAAAGACTTCCCACATTCCCCACACTGATGAGGTTTTTCTCCAGTGTGAACTCTCCAGTGCTCGATGAGGTGAGAATTGGCTCTGAACACTTTCCCGCACTTAGTGCACTCATAAGGTTTTTTGTTTATATGAAGTCTCTTATGGTCACGGAGGGCATAATGAGAGGTGAAAGATTTCCCACAGTCACGGCACTCAGAGGGCCCATTTCCAGTGTGCACGACCCGGTGATAACGAAGCTTCCTCTGGGTGGCAAAAGATATCCCACATACAGGACACGCATAAGGCTTTTCTCCTGTATGAACTCTCTGATGATTTCTGAGATTAAAACCAGAGGCAAAAGATTTCCCACATTCACTGCACTGATGCCTTTCTCCAGTGTGAACTCTCGGGTGGGTACGAAGGTGATATCTTCGGAAAAAGGACTTCCCACAGTCACTGCACTCATAGGGTCTTTCTCCTGTGTGTGCTCTCTGATGAGTACTGAGATTGGAACTTGATAAAAAAGACTTCCCACAATGGCTGCACTGGTAAGGCCTTTCTCCAGTGTGAACTTTCTTATGATAATTAAAGACAGAGCTTGAGGTAAAACGTTTCCCACATTCACGACACTGATAAGGCCTTTCTCCTGTGTGGACTCTCTGATGCTGAACGAGGTTGAACTTTGAACAATAAGATTTACCACATTCACTGCACCGGTAAGGCGTTTGATCTGCATGAACTCTCTGGTGTACAAGAAGGTGTTGCCTTAGGATAAACAATTTTCCACATTCACAGCACCGATGAGGTCTTTCCTTTGTGTGAACTCTCTGATGATTACTGAGGTTGTAACCAGATGAAAAATATCTCCCACATTCACTGCACAGATAGGGCCTTTCTCCTGTGTGAATTCTCTGGTGTGTAAGAAAGTGATGTCTTCGGAGAAAGGATTTACCACACTCACTGCACTCATAAGGTCTTTCTCCTGTGTGTACTCTCTGATGAATACTGAGGTAGGAACCACATAAGAAAGATTTGTCACATTTACTGCACTGATAAAGCCTTTTTCCAGTGTGAACTCTCAGATGGGAACTAAGGCCAGTGCGAGAGAGAAAAACTTTCCCACATTCACTACACTCGTAAGACTGTCCTCCGCTATGAACCGTCTGGTGTTGAGTGAGGTAAGATGCTTGGCTGAAGGATTTCCAACATTCACTGCACTCATAAGGCCTCTTTCCAGTGTGAACTCTCTGGTGTAGAACGAGCATGGAACTACCGGTAAAGGACCTCCCACATTTCCTGCACTGAAAAGGCCTTTCTCCTGTGTGCACTCTCTGGTGCAGAGTAAGGACCCATCTCCTGGTGAAAGATTTCCCACACTCACGGCATGCCTGAGGCCTCTCTCTGGTGTGAACTCTCCAATGCAGAACGAGGTAACATTTTCTCCTAAAGGACTTCCCACATTGCATGCAATCATAAAGCCTTTCTCCAGAGTGAACTGTCCGTTGTCGAACAAGGATGGAGGTCTGGCTAAAAGATAGAGCACATTCACAGCACAAGTCACATTTTTTCCCCCGTGTGACTTCTCCAGGGATAAACGAGGACAGATTTTGGATGGAAGGGCTTCCCACAGTTGCCACACTTGTACTGCCTTGGCCCGCAATGAAATCTCCGATGCTGACGGAGGGTTGAGGCTCGCCTAAAAGACTGGCCGCATTGACCACACACGTGAAGGCTTTTACCCGTATGCCCTTTCTGGTGGACAGAGCATGAGGACTGATCCCTGAATGTTTTCCCACATTCACTGCACATAAAACGAGGTCTTCCAGTGTAGAAATCTTGGTCCTGACCACATGTGTGTCTCAGACTGAAGGCTTTCTTACATTCTCCGCAGGTGAAACAAGTTTTTCTGTCTTTCCTGGGTCTTTGGAGGTTGGCACCCAAATAAAATTCTTTCAGACACAACCCACACCTGACCACATTCTGACTGTGTGGGGTTCCTGGGTGCTCAGTCAAATGGAGTATGTCTCTCAAGACCAGACCACAGTTCTCACAGGGGTGGGTCTTCTGGGAAGACAGAGCTGCCTTGGAGAGGCGGGATTGTGACACTCCCGCAGAAACACTCTGTTCACAGGGAACTGCTGCATCCTCTGCTCCACAGCAGTGACCTGGACACAAATAAATGCTGGTGAGGTACAGGTTGACTTTGAGTATGGAGCAACACCATCACAAATGTGCATTCGTCACATTGAGAAATTAGTCTACGGCTTGCTTTTTAACGAAAGGGCTTAAAACCCGGTAGGGGAAATTGTGACTGGGCATCTTCTAAGGAAAAAGAATGGGAGAGGACTCACTAGAGAAAGGATACAAGACTAGGGTGTAACCTGAGAAAGAGAGGTATGTTCTAATTTAGATTCATTCACCTCTATGATAGCTATTTTTTTGTCAGATGGACAAAACATCAATTTCTTGCTGTGCCTCAGAATTGCTGCAATTCGTTTATGTGTGCCATGACACGGAAAAGGTTGAAAATCCCTGGATTGCCCTAGCCGGTTTGGCTCAGTGGATAAAGCATCGGCCAATAGCCTGAAGAGTCCTGGGTTCAGTTGTGGTCAAGGATTGTGGACTCTACTCCCAGTAAGGGGCATAGGGGGCATAGGAGGCAGGAGATCAATAATTCTCTCTTATCACTGACATTTCTACCTCTCTCTCCCTCCCTTTCCCTCTCTGAAATCAATAAAAGTATATTAAAAAATAAAAAGAAAATGGCTGGATTAATATAAAGCAGTAGAAAGAGGTCAAACACTGAAATTGTGAAGAATAGGCCAGCCAAAACCGGTTTGGCTCAGTGGATGGAGCATCAGCCTGCGGACTGAAGGGTCCCAGGTTCAATTCCGGTCAAGGCATGTACCTTGGTTGTGGGCACATCCCCAGTAGGGGGCGTGCAGGAAACGGCTGATTGATGTTTCTCTCTAATTGATGTTTCTAACTTTCTATCCCTCTCTCTTCCTCTCTGTGAAAAATCAATAAAATATATATTTTTTTTTAAAAGAAGGAATAGGCCAGACACCCATTCTTCAGCGATGGTGAGAAGGGATGTGTGTATAGGGAGGAAAGTCTCTTGCAAAGGTAAGAGATCTCCACATTTGGAGATTTGTGATGATTATGGGATCGACTCTCTCAGGTAGGAATATTATCAAGTAGCTTTTCTGTTCCTTTTGAAATCTGTTTCAAAGTGCCCATGGCTCAGCCGGCATGGCTCAATGGTTGAGCATCGATCTGTTAACCAGGAGGTCACGGTTTGAGTCCAGCATGAGCTTGATTGCCAGTGGGAGGTGTGTAGGAGGCAGCCAATCAATGATTTGCTCATCATGTTTTTTTTTCTTGTTCACATCATTGATATTTCTCTCACTCTCCTTTCCTCTTAGAAATACACACACACACACACACACACACATTTTTTTTTTTAAGAAAATCTCGACCCAACCTGTGTGGAACAGTGGATAGAGTATTGGCCTGTGGACCAAAGGGTCCCAGGTTGGATTCCTGTCAAGGGCATGTGGCTTGGTTGCAGGCTCCTCCCCAGCCTGGGCCCTGGTTGACACATGCAGAAAGCAGCAATTGATGAGTTTCTCTCACATGATGTTTCTCTCTGTGTCTTTCTCTCTCTTCCCCTCTATCTAAAAATCAATGGAAAAATACCTTCAAGGGAAGATTTTAAAAAAAATTACCTTTCATATTAATCATAGTATTCTCCATTAAAAAAAATTTTAAAGTCCCCCTGGATTTGGACTTTTAATGCTGTTTAATTCTTTGATGTGGTTGGATATTATTTTGCACTGTTTTCTGTGTTTGATTGAATTAAAATTATTTCCTTTTTTTTTTTAAAGAGGTATGTTCTAAAACAACTTCTGTTGGGTGGGTGGGTGGGAGGTAATCAACCAAGGATCTTGTATGCATATATGCATGTCCCAAGGTCACAGACCATGGGATGGGGAGGGCCTGGGGTGGAGGACAGGAGCAGGTTGGAGGGGGTCCAAGGCAAAAATAAAAGGACACATGTTACACTTTCAATAAGGAATTTTTTTTTAAAGTAAGATAACCTTCAAAAAATAAAACTACTTCGGATGCAAAGGAGTTTCTACAGGACTTTTTCTTCAAGTGGCACAGGCTGTGTTAGAAATACAGGCACAAATGGAAGAAAAACCAATTGCAAGAGAGTAGCTGCCAAGAAGGCCAATTTCGAAAAGAAATCAGATTTCCTGGCACAGGTGGACCAATGTTGCAAAATAGAGGAAGAGGTGAGAGAAATATGTGAGCTACACAGACCAGAGATTCTCCATGGACGCCAAGTTGGACTCACGAGGAAATTGCAGCCAAGTAGCAGCAGGGAGGAAGGGAAAGGAGAAGTAAGGTTTGGCACTGGCCATGACGAGACACTGGTTCCATGGGAAACGTTCCTGGAATGATAGGCACACAGGTTGATGGCTCACCCTACCCAGCCTCAATAGGACCGAACACCTATGAGTTCACCTTGGCTACTGAGATCCCTACAACATTAGTTATCCCTTCCCTTAAAGTCTGCTTCCTCCCCAGAACCCAAACCGCCACGCCCTGGGAGGTTCATGACCTGACAACCAACTCAAGATGAAAACATCTGCACCTAAAAGAAGTGTATAAAAGCAGGAAAAGGTAACGGATCCATCAAATGTGGAGACGTGGAGAAAATGTTGTAAGAGGCCCCAGAATATCAAGGAAATACGTCTTCACCAAAGAAGCACATTAAGTTTCCAGTCAAGAAACCAACACAGTGCTGGGCAAAGAATTCTACGTAATTGCTTCGCTGATGCTCACCAAGCTCCGAGAGAGCAGAGAGTGACAACTCAGGGAAATCAGAAAAACTACATGAACATATCAAGTTTAGAGACAGAAACTTTATTTTACTCATTTTTAAAAAATATATTTATTTTTTACAGAGAGGAAGGGAGAGGGAGAGTTAAAACATGGAGAAACATAGATCAGCTGTTGCCTGCACATCCCCTACTGGGAATGTGTCTGTAACCAAGGTACATGCCCTTGACTGGAATCAAACCTGGGACCTTTCAGTCTGCAGGCTGATGCTCTAGCTGAGGCACACCAGTTTCAGCATGAATTCATGCACCAGTGGGGTCCCTCAGCCTGGCACGCAGGATCAGGCCAAAACCAGCTCTCCTACATCCCCCAAGGGGTCCTGGATTGCAAGAGGGTGCAGGCCACATCTAGAGACCCAACAGTGCACGATAGGGACCAGGGAGGGACGCAGGAAGTTGGCCAGCTGGGGAGGGACCATGAGAGGGCTCCAGCGTGTGTCCAACCCGTCTCAGTCCCCATCAGCCGACCCCAGCAGCAAGCTAACCTACCAGTTCGGGCATCTGCCCCCCGGTGGTCAGTGCATGTCTTAGTGAGTGGTTGAGCCGCCTTAGCATATCATTAGCATATTACTCTTTGATTGGCTGAATGGATAACCAGACAAGCGGACACGTAGCATATTAGGCTTTTATTATATAGGATAAGCTTTATTGCTTTATTGATTTTAAAGAGAAAAGATGGGAGAAAGAGAGAGAGCAATATCAGTGTCAGAGAGAAACACTGATCACTGCCTCCCTCAAGCTCCCCAAGCAGGCATCCAGCATGAGCCCTGACCCAGAATCGAACTGGCAGCCTTTCAGTGCATGGGCTGTTGGTCAACCAACTGAACCACAGCAGAAAATTTTTAAAAATAAAAAAAATTTTGCCAAAACTGGTTTGGCTCAGTGGATAGAGCATTGGCTTGCGGACTGAAAGGCCCCAGGTTCGATTGCGGTCAAGGGCATATATCCTGGTTGCAGGCACATCCCTTGTGAGTGGTTTGCAGGATGTGGCTGATGGTTGTGTCTCTCATCGATGTTTCTAACTCTCTATCCCTCTCTCTTCCTCTCTGTAAAAAAAAAATCAATAAAAATTTCTTAAAAAAATAAAAATTAAAAAATTTTAAATTTTCATATTTTTACCCCAATGGCCAGAAGTTGTGTGTGTGTGTGTGTGTGTGTGTGTGTGTTTATGTAGCAGATAGAAACTGGTAGGGATATCTAGGCTGTAAAAATACTATGAGGAGCAAGTGGGCTTGGCTCCCTACAAGGCCCCCCACCAAACTCTAGCTGTCAAAACCAGCGGCCATTGAAGTGAAGAGCTGCTGGAGTCCCAGGAGGCTCTTCTTACAAAGCGCACACGGGGCCCTGTGTTGGTCGGAGCATCCTCCAGATATATCACGTTTGCAGGTTTCACCTCGGTCAAGGCACATACAGGAAACAACCCGTTAATGTGTAAGTGGAACAACAAATCAAAGCTTCTCTCTCCTTCACTACTTCTCTCCTTCCCTAAAATCTATCCATCAGTAAAATTTTTTTTAAAAAGGCCCACACGGGGACTCACTCCCTCTAAGCTCCGAGGCTGAGGCAGCAGCTGGAGAAGAGCACAGACAGGGGGAGTCCGGTGTCAGAATGAGAGCGGGGGCAGCTCTCCTCCTGACAGAAGGGAGGTAGCAGCCACTGTTTTTCTCCGAGCCCTTCCCCACCGAGCCGGCAGGTGGGCTTCCTCTCTGAGACTCCGTCTACCTCTCACCTGGTTTGCTTCGCCCGCTTTGTTCCCTGAAGCAGCACCCACTCAACTGTCGGGGCCACCCACGCTGTTCCCAGTGGCTGTTCCACACAGAGAGGCCGTCGTGGCTCCTGCTCCAGATCCTCCTCTGCCATTGCTCACACAAGCAGCATCTGGCCTCTCGGGTGCCCCATACCTCGTCTCCCTATGGCTAACGTTGTAGAGATCTCAATAGCCAAGGTGAATTGCAGTTCCTGGCACAGAGAGTCCCTAAAAAATGCTACCGAACAGAAAGAATCACAAGTACTTCCCTCTGAGGCTCAACAGGCTGTTCGATGCTTCTGTGTCTCTGCATCTGTTTTTGTTCATCGGTGTATTTTGTGTTTTTAGATTCCATATGTAAGTGAGATCATGGGATACTTAGATTTCTTTGATTGGCTTACTTCACTTAGCACAGTGGTTGGCAAACTCATTAGTACAGAGCCAAATGTCAACAGTACAATGATTGAAATTTCTTTTGAGAGCCACATTTCTTAAACTTAAACTTCTCGCCGAAACTAGTGTGGCTCAGTGGATAGAGCATTGGCCTGCGGACTAAAAGGTACCAGGTTCGATTCCGGTTAAGGGCATGGACCTTGGTGGTGGGCACATCCCCAGTGGGGGGCATGCAGGAGGCAGCTGATCAATGTTTCTCTCTCATCGATGTTTCTAATTCTATCTCTTTCCCTTCCTCTCTGTAAAAAATCAGTAAAACAAATTTTTAAAAAGTTAGTAAAAAAAAAAAAAAAACCTTCTTCTAACGCCATTTCTTCAAAGTAGACTGGCCCAGGCCATGGTACTTTGTGGAAGAGCCACACTCAAGGGGCCAAAGAGCCGCATGCGGCTCGTGAGCTGCAATGTGCCGACCACGGAGTCTTAGTATAATGCTCTCCAGGTCCACCCATGCTGTTGCAAATGGTGGGATGAGCTCAACCAATGAACTTGTAGGCATATATGTATCACCCATGGTGAGGGCAAACGGTGGGAGGCAGGGAGAGCCTGGGACAGGTCAATGGGAGGAAAAGTAGGTATATAATACTTTCAACAACAAAGACTTAAAAAAATAAAAGGAAAGAAAGAAAAAAAGAATCATGGATCTGAGCGCACTGCCTGGGCCAGGGAGGGCAAGCATGGTGGACGGCATCCCGTCCCTGTGAGGAGATTCAGGGCCGCAGGCGTGGGGGCTGCAGCGGAGAGAAGAGGGCAGGGCCTGGGGTCCACAGGGGAGCAGGGGGGTCCACAGAGCAGCCTCTGGGGAAGGAGGGGGAGGCAGGGCAGAGCCACGTCCTGGTCCCGGGGGGACAGGGAGGGTCTTACCCAGAGAGGACGCCAGGGCCAAGTTCTCCAGCATCACGTGGCGGTGCAGGCATCTCTGCGCCTCATCCAGCAGCCCCCC
>PVJN01055179.1:0-13149 GCA_004026805.1 Lasiurus borealis | reverse complement strand
CGCCAGCCAGGGCTTGATATGTTTTAACAGGCAAAGGGATGAAAGTCAAGTGCACACCCCGTGCACGTCACAGCCAGAAAGACACGAGGGCAGGGCTAGAGAGGACGTCCCTCCCCCCCCCATTACTGCAGATGGAACAGAAGGGACCTGGGGGCTGGAAGGCGGGGAGGTGCTTGGAGCAGGGAATCACTGCTGAGACTGAGGCCGTGGAAGAGGCCGTGACGGGTGATGGCAGGCTGCATCACGTGCCGGGTCAGACAGCACGGAGCTCCAGACCGCAACCGGGACTGTCCTCGCCGGTGGTCAGTGGGACCAGGAAGCCCCGTGGTGGTGGTGGTGGTGGGGAGGGGTCCTCTATGACGTGTGAAATAACCTGGCGACAGCGAAAACGGTGTCGTGTCAACAAGCAGAATTGTCATCCGCGATCTGCGAGTCGTCTGTGGTGGTGACACATCGGTGGTCCATCCCAAGGCGAGTCTTCCTGGTCCCGAGTGGACTGTCCTGGTGGCCTGTGTACAGTTTCCGCCAGGAGAACAAGGAACGGTGGGATGGGAGCGGGCAGGGGCCCCGGAGCAGCTGGCTGGAGCATCGGGCTGGTGGCGCTGGGCAGGGACCCGGAGTCGCCATTAGAGGACCCGGAGGAGGAGGCCAGAGAGATCCGAGGTGGGCATTGTATGGCTGGCGTCCTCGTTGCTGGTTTTGTTACTAGGGTTACGCAAAGCCCATCACTGGGCCCTGACAAGTGCCCTGATTTTCTGAAACACGAGGAACATTAAACATGGTTTCTGCAGTGACGATCTCGGTCTGTGCACTGAAAGGTCCCAGGTTTGATTCCAGTCGGGGGCATGTTTCCTGGTGGTGGGCGCGTCCCCAGTGGGGGGCGTGCAAGAGGCGGCTGATCGATGTCTCTCTCTCTCTCATCGATGTTTCTAACTCTCTATCCTTCTCCCTTCCTCTCCTTAAAAAAAAAAAATCAATAAAATATATTTTAAAAATTAAAAAAAAGAAGAAGAAATGAAACTGAAAAGTCTCAGGCGGCCCAGCCTTCTTCTGAGGTGCTTACAGAGCGGATTGCAAACCGGAGAAAAAGGGGAAGGGTCGCAAAGAGCCGTGGGGACCACACACCCTCCACAGCGCCTGTGAAGGGACGCAGCTGACGTATTCCACCGCCCTTTAGGGGCGCAGAGTCCACATCCAGGACGTTGAAAAACCATCAGCCGAGAAAATGGGCTTCCTTCTAGCAACCGGGAGAAGCAGACCGCGGGGTGACTCCCGTTTCTGATGTGTCACGCTGAGCTTGTCGCTCACGGTGCCCCGCGCCCACCACTCGGCCTTCCCTGTAGCGTGCCAGCTCGGCAGAGCCACGAAGGAGGTCGCTTTACCTTTTTAAAAACGGGCAGGGCCGGAACCGATGTGGCTCAGTGGATAGAGCATGGGCCTGCGGACTGAAGGGTCCCGGGTTTGGTTCCGGTCAAGGGCACGTACCTTTGTTGCGGGCACATTCCCAGTGGGGGGCGTGCAGGAGGCAGCTGATCGATGTCTCTCTCTCATCGATGTTTCTAGCTCTCTATCCCTCTCCCTTCCTCTCTGTGAAAAATCAATAAAATACATTAAAAAAATATATATTAAAAAACGGGCAGAGGCGGGTATGCAACGTGTTTCTCCGCATAAAAGTGAGACCGATGCTTGGACAAGCCGAGGCCCCGCCTGCAGGTCTCTGGGTGCCGTGACCCCTCGGAGCCCCAAGAGCTGGGGTACGGCCTGTCTCCGGGGCCTCTCCTGCGTGGCCACAGTCTCCGAGTCCCCCCTTGGGAGGCCCCGAGGCCCCTGGCTGACCCCCGACCGTCCTCACAGCCGTGCTTGCTTTCGGATTTCAGCAGCATCTTCTCGGGCCTCTGGAGTGGCTGACTTGGCGCTCCTTTTATTGTTTTTTAAGTGTTTGGGGAAATATTTAGGGGTCCCCTGAAGATGAGACTTCCTGGACTGTGTTTTCTTTAGGGGGAGGGGATTCTAAGGCTTCGTGGCAGATTTTCCGAAAGCCCCAAACTTAACAACTGAGAAGACCGTCACCGAAACAAATTCCTTAATTGCAGAACGAACACGGGCGTAAGAGGAGAAGAGCCAGCGTCCATCCCCGGGATTCCTGCTCGTAAATCAGCCCCGTGCCCCTGACAGGGTGTCGGGGGGTGGGGGGGGGAAGGCCTTCTCCCTTCGGGCGCAGGTTCTTTTGATCGTTGATCTGGGTGGCCCCGCTCCGGGGTTTTCCTCACGGACACGGACAGAATTTGAAGTCGAGCCGTCCTGCGGGGACGGGCGGTTCCCCTGGACCCGCCTGTGACCTCACGGGCAGGGTCGAAGGTTACAGAGACCACTTCCCCGCATGGAGGGATGTGAGGCAGGGCCGTCGGTGGGGGTGGGGGTGAGAAAGGCTTGTTCGCTGCCTGAGTCGGCCCCCTGGGCTTCACAGCAGGTCAGCCGGCCAGCTGCGGGCACGCCCGCCGGGAAGCAGAGGGTGAAATCGGCCTCTGATCGTCAGGCCATCCGCTCCCCAGCGGGTTTAACCCCCTGTGCACAGCGGCCAGCAGGTCAGCGGGAGCTGCCCACAGCCTTGCAGGTACTCACGGATGATCCCGGGGCCCTGGATCCTGGCATAGACGTTTTGTTGAATGTCTTGGGGTGACAGGGTTAATAAGATGACACGGCTTCTGGCGGACAGTTCCCTAGTCATCATCTGTGTGCTGTATGGGTGCTCACCAGCCGCAGGCAAGTCTCCTTCGTCACCTTTCACCCCCTTCGCCCTCCCTGATTTTGCTGCGCGTTCTAACCTCTGACGGTGGGTCCTTGGTACAGTGCGCTCGGTGGTCCCTGGTACGGGGCTCGGTGCGAAAGAGAAGCTAAACGCTGCGCAGGCCTTTGCACTGTTTGAGCCCTGGTGCCCACCCTTAGTGAGGTGAGCGAGCGGCCTTCTGGGCCATGGAGGTGTGGGGGCGTGGCCTTGCAGAGGGCGTGGCTTTGTGGAGGGTGATGGTATGGAGTGGGTGTGGCTTTGCAGAGGGTGATGCTATGTGGTGGGCGTGGCTTTGTGGAGGGTGATGCTATGCGGTGGGCGTGGCTATGTGGAGGGTGATGCTGTGCGGAGGGCGTGGCTATGTGGAGAGTGATGCTGTGCGGAGGGCGTGGCTATGTGGAGAGTGATGCTGTGCGGAGGGCGTGGCTTAGCTGAGGGTGCTAGTATGCAGTGGGCGTGGCTTTGCGGAGGGTGATGCTATGCGGTGGGCGTGGTTTTGTGGAGCGATGGTGTGTGGAGGGCGTGGCTTTGTGGAGGGCGTGGCTTTGCGGAGGGTGATGCTGTGTGGACGGCGTGGCTTAGTGGAGGATGCTAGTATGCGGTGGGCGTGGCTTTGTTGAGTGATGGTGTGTGGAGGGCGTGGCTTTGCAGGGGTGATTCCATGGCGAGGGCGTGGCTTCGTGGAGTGCAGCTCGGGACCTGGAGGGAGCGCTTTGGCTGGTCCCGGGGCCCCGCTCTCACGCGTGTCGGGGTGGCCACGTGCTCATGGGGGTGCCCCCGCGTCCCTCCCCTCGCGGTGCAGCCAGGGTCACTCGACAAAACGGCCTGCGGCCCCGCCGTCCTGTCCTCCACCGGCTGGGCTGGCGCTCCTACCTTTTACCGCCATGTCCGTCCGTCCCTCTGCGGTGACAGAACGGCCGCCCGGACGGAGAGGTCCCCGTGCGAGCCCCCGGCACCAGGCGCAGGGACCCCGCTCTGCTGGCTCCGTTCCTGACCTGCACCCGGTCACCTCTGCCCGCCCTCTGAGCAGCGGTTCTCAACCTGGGGGTCGCGACCCTTTTGGGGGTCAAACGAGCCTTTCACAGGGGTCGCCTGAGACCATCGGAAAGTGTAGCCATGTCGTTTACTGTTGTCCTAGGAAGACTGCTGCCCATGCTACACCACGATTCAAGACAAAATTTCATTTATTTGTCATGAGAAATAAATATGTCTGTCTGGGGCACCTGCCACGTGTTCCACCCGTTGCTCCACAGACCAGACTCCAGGCGGGACCGGAGGCCCAGGGAATGGTTGCCCACAGCAGCCCCTCCTTCTCCTCCCCTGAGGTGTGAGCCCGACAGGAAGACGTCGGGGGTCTGGCTTATTTTTGTAGAAGTTACTTCCATGTTGCCCTGGCTGGTGGCTCAGTGTTGGAGTGCCAGCCCGAGCACTGCAGGGTCGCAGGTTCAAGACCTGGTAAGGGCACGTCCCTGGACTCAGGTTCCATCCCTGGCCCCAGGCAGGCACAAGGCACGTGCCGAAGGCAACCAGTGTCTCTCTCTCTCTCTCTCTCTCTCCCTCCCCCCCCCCCCCCCCCCCCCCCCCCCCCCCCCCCCCCCCCCCCCGCCACGTCCTCATTTGTACTCTTCTCTCTAAAAAAAAAGAAAGAAAGAAAGAAAAGAAATCGCTGGGAAAATATCCCCAGGTGAGGATTAACCCAGAAGAATTATTTCCTCTGCATTTGCTGAGGCCTGTGCGTGCTGGTTCAGCCGTTCATGTGTCTCTGCTGTCTGCTGCTGGTGGGGCCCGCTCCCCCCACCCCCGCCACCCCGCCCGGGACCCGGCCGGAGCCCCCATCCGGTCCTGAGGACCCCAGGGCCCGCCCCGCTCGGGGAGCAGCCGCCAGAGCGCCCGGTGCTCCCGCCCTGACCGCCGTGGTGGGACCTGCTGTCCTCGCCCTGTCTTCGGAAAGAGGTGTTGGCGCCTGTCCCGGCGCGGGTGGCCAGGGGCGGGGCGGCGTAGAGCGGAAACGGTCCGCCGTGCCCGCAATCCCTGCCAGGCCGGCAAGCCAGGAAAGGCAGGCTGGCACTGTGGCTCGCGGCCCCGCCAGACGCCCGGCCGAGGCGTGAGCGGCTCCTGGTGAGGCGGCCCCCAGCCCGCACCTGGTCTCCTGGTTCCGCCTCCTTTGTCACGGGGCTCGCCCGGCGCCCAGGCCGTGCCGGGGCCTCTGCCGCCTTCTCCGCGGCACTGGCCGGGCTGTCAGACGGGGTGGGGGGCAGACCGCCCGGGACAGCTCCCCCCCCACCAATGGCGGCCGGAGGCCCCCCAGGGTCATCCCTGCCCGTGGGGGCGGGGAGTGTCCCGGCGGCGTTCCCGAGATCAGCACGGAGGACAGTCTTCCCGCAGAGGCAGTGCCACTTGGAATTCGGTCGTGACCCTGAGAACACAGGGGCCGCGTCGTGAGCAGACGGTACAGTCAAGGGCATGCACCTTGGTTGTGGGCACATCACCAGTGGGGGGCGTGCAGGAGGCAGCTGATTGATGTCTCTCTCATCCATGTTTCTAGCTTTCTATCCCTCTCCCTTCCTCTCTGTGGAGACAGGGCGGGCTCGAGAGGGTCAGTGGGGGAAAGATGGGTTGTACAACTTCCAACCTAAAGATTCATATTTTTTAAAATACAGGTTACGCAGCCTTTCCGGGAGCAGCTGCCAGGCTGGGGCTGGGGGCGGCGGGCTGAGGCCCGGGGAGGGGGAGGGCATGGGTGTTGGGAGGTGGGTCTGACTCGGGATGGAGGTGGGGATCCGTCCGAGGCTTCTGGGGACGAGGGAGCGGATGACGTGGTCTCCCCCCACCACCCCTTCCAAGCAGCCAGTGGCCTGTGCTGGCTGCACAGAGCACCGAGTCCCGGCGCGAGCACCGCCTCAGGGAAGGGCGTCCTCACTGTCCCCCGCCCGGCTCTTGCTCCCGTGGCCACAGCCTCCCCTGGCGCCGTCGCTCTCAGACACGAAGCTGTGACCGAGGTCTCCCGTCTCTCCCGCCTCGTCCTTCTCTCCGGGGACAGCGCCCTCGGAGTCGGGGATGCAGGGGCACCGTTACTTAGCGTCCAAGTTGTCAGAGGCCCCTCCTCCGCAGGCCCGGCCCCAGGGACACTGCTCCGTGGGGGGCGGGGCTGGCTTTGCCCAGCAGTGGGGGGGTTGGGGGGGGGTGTTTGCATGTGGCCCTGTCTCCCTTCTGCCTGTCAGCATGAGCAGGAAGGACCCGCCCACGGAAGCCCGCTGCCCTCTCGGAGCCCCCGGAGCGTGAGGCCGTGGAGAGCGACAAGGAAGGGGAACTGGTTTATTAGATGAATCGCTATCAGTCCTTTACGTTCAAAACATCATTAACTAATGATCAAAAACAGAGACTGAGAAGCATCGACCAGACCATCAAACCTCCGAGGGAAGGCAGGGGAGGGTGGGGGAAGGGTAAGAGATCAACCAAAGGACTTGTCTGCATGCCTATAAGCCTAACCAACGGACACAGACAGTGGAGGAGCGGGGGTGAGGGCACACAAGGGTGTGATTACACCAACCCTGAGTGTGTGCAAACGTGTGTAAATAATGCACACGTATGTTCATCCAGATCCAGGAGTTAATTACGGATGGATATCAGAAAGCTAATGTAATGCATTGAAAGACAAACAGCAGCCCTGCTGGTGTGGCTCAGGGGTTGAGCGTCGACCTATGAGCCAAAAGGTCCCAGGTTCGATTCCCGGTCAAGCAGGACACATGCCCAGGTTGCAGGCTCCATTCCCAGTCGGGGCGTGCAGGAGGCAGCCGATCGATGCTTCTCTCTCATCTGTGTTTCTGTCTCTCTAGCCCTTCCTCTCTTTCTAAAAATCAATAAAAACATATCGTTAAAAAAACAAAAAACAACTACAGTCAGGGTGCAGATCTGCGTCTGTCCACTCCCAGGGGGCAGGTCCTGCCTTGGTCTGTTCTCATCACCGACAACGTTTTATATGTGCTCAGGTTTATAATTTAATGTAACTTAGTGCAGGGTCACCACATAAAATAATAAAGTTACAGTGAGGCTCATAACCTAAATGCACGGTTAGGTAATTATGGCTGGAAGGCCTCACATAAAGTGCATCGGAGTTTACTGCAGAGTAAATGTGCTTTGGAGCTCACACCACATTCTGTCCTAACGAGGCCTGGCCTTTTATCCTGGCCGCCCGGGGGGGGGGGGGAGCATCAGGAAGGGGTGTCATCACACCTTCGGTGCTCCCGCCTGAGGGCCCCCGACTTCTCGGGCACGCCCTGTCCTCGGTGCCTTGTGGGGGGCGGCGGTGACAGTGTCGGGGGCCGGGAGAGCCGTCCGTGTTGGTTCTCCGTGACGCGGCAGAGACCAGGAGCGCGATGTTTCCCGTCTGAATCAGGTCGGCAAACTCTCATTCGCCAGCAGAGCCAAATGTCAACAGGACAATGGCTGAAATTTCTTTGGAGAGCCAAAGATTTTAAACTTAAACTTCTAATGCCACTTCTCTTAAATAGATTCCCCCAGGCCAAAACCAACTTCTGCGCGTGGGCCACGAAATTTCAATCACACGTGGTCTTTTGTGGAAGAGCCACTCTCAAGGGGCCAAAGAGCCGCCTGTGGCTCTTGAGCCGAGATTTGCAGACCTCTGGTCTGAATGACTGCTTCTCGCAGCTCCTTTGAGCCGGAGACCCACTCCCCACAGCTTCTCGCAGCTCCTTTGAGCCGGAGACCCACTCCCCACAGCAGGAGGCCCGTGGCCGCCGGCTCTCCTCCGTCCTGTGGTCAGCGCCAAGTCGGCCTGTCCAGCCGCCGGGGGCTTCGCGAAGGTGCTTCCCCTGTGCTTGCGAGGGAGGGTCCCCTTTCCCTCCAGGATGGCCGAGTCGCCGTCCCAGACCTTGGTGCCCCAGGAGGTCACAAACCCCGACGGGGCGTGCGTGCGTGTGTGCGTGCAGGGGAAACAGGCTAAAAACACGTCGCGCTGTGAAAACGGCTGCCGCCGGAGACCGGGGTGCTGGCTGCGGGCAGATGGACTCGGCCAGGAGGAGCCCCGTCTCTGGGTCTGCTCACGCGCACCTTTCGTCGGAGCCTCGTGGGGTCAGGCGGACGGAAGAACAGGCGTGAGAGTCCGGTGGGGAGGACGGGAATGGAGAGGAGGCTTGTGCGGTGGGTGCCTGCACCTCAGTTCACTGACACCCCTTCCTGCGCCCTTTGGGGGCGGGGAGGCTCTGGGGACCGGCCTCTCTTACCACCAGCCCTCTGACCTCGCTCCACGGGGAGAGAAGTCCCGCCAGGGGGTCCCCGTCCTTTCTGCGTCCCTCCTGGCCGAGTGGGGGTCACTGCACAGGCAAAGCGCCCTCTCTCCTCCGCTCTCTCTTCTCCCTTCTCCCCTCGCCTCTGCTGTTGTTACGCCGTCTCTGGGATTCGTGTCATGTTATTGGCTGCCTGCGGTTTAGGAGCTGTGTGGTTCCCCGCCTGTCGCTTTAAGAAGGAGAGAAGGGCCGAGACCGGTGTGGCTCAGTGGATAGAGTGTCGGCCTGCGGACTGAAAGGTCCCAGGTTCGATTCCGGTCGGGGGCAGGTACCTTGGTTGCGGGCACATCTCCACTGTGGGGTGTGCAGGAGGTGGCTGATCGATGTCTCTCTCATCGATGTTTCTGACTTTCTCTCTCTCTCCCTTCCTCTCTGTAAAAAAAATCAATAAAATATATTTAACAAAAAAAAAAAAAAAGAAGGAGAGAAGGGATAATCATGATCCTAACAACGTTTCCGAACGTGCACGCATGAAGCCGTGGGCAGCTCATTCTCCCGGCCCTGGCGAGGTGCGAGCCAGCAGCGTGCCCGTTCTGGAGTGGAGGCTCAGGCCCTCAGCCGGGACACCCACCCGGGTGACAGAGAGACCAGGTCTCCCCCCCACCCTGGGGAGCGTCCCCCTCTAGGTCTGCAGTAAAGACGCTACAGAGGCTGACTCAGCGTCCTGTTCAGAGCCTCGCCCGGGGCCGAGGCCACACCTGGAAAGGGGCCCGCCCAGCCTCCCAGGTGGGTCCCACCTCCCCGCCAGCTCTGCAGGGATAGGGGCCGATGAGCCAGGTGAGCGCAGGCTGCGCCCGCAGATCCGATGGCATTCCCACCTGCGGGCGGCACCGCCCTGCGAGGGGCCTGTCCCTGCGCGTCAGGCTGCCTCCCGCCTCCTCCCCCCCACCCCCCTCCGGCAGCTCCTTTCATCAAGGCTGGGGGTGAGAGAATCTTCTTTCGGGCTGAGATGACGTCGGGCGCTGGCAGCGGGAGAGAGGAAAGTTCATCTGGCCCTGGCCTGCGCCGGCCCACGCCCTGTCGCCCATCCTTCCACCAGGCCGCCGGGCTGCACGCACAGTCTGGCCTCCAAGCTCGTGGCGGACGCGCTGAGCGTCGGGAGGACGCGGACAGAGGCCTGCCCGGGTCCCGTGCTCTGGGGAGAGCGGGGGCCGCTGTGCTGAGCTGTGAGCTGCGGAGGAGGCTGGGAGGAGAGGGAGACGCACCCCGTGACGCAGGCACCACGGCGACCATAGCTCGTCAGGGACGGAAGCGGGAAGGGGACCTGCCGGGGATGAGCGGGCCCGGCCTGGCCCTCCGTGCTGAGCTGTGCCGGCCGCCGGGCGTCTCTTTTTACGGCAGAAAGGCCTCGTGCGTTCCTGACACCCCCCCCACCGGGAGAGACGCCGGAGGAAGGGCTGCTCCTGTGTGGCTGGGGGGCTGCACCGGCGGGTGAAACGTAGGCCCGGAGCCAAAACCGGTGTGGCTCAGTGGATAGAGCGTCGGCCTGCGGACTGAAGGGTCCCAGGTTCGATTCCGGTCAAGGGCATGCATGGACCTTGGTTGCTGATCGATGTCTCTCTCATCGATGTTCCTAACTATCTCTCTCCCTCTCTGTAAAACATCAATAAAATATATTTTAAAAAAAGGAAAAGAAACATAGGCCCAGCGTGAGCCATCCCCACAAGACGGTCACCTGACACGCGGCCCCCCGGTGTTGGTGCACAGTGACACCGAGCCACCGTCCAGTCTAGACTGGGTGCCGTCCGCCGTGTGTGTCCCTGCCTGTGTTTGTCACGCTGCTTCGGGGTTCCTACCCTTGACGCGTGCTGGCCGGGGCCTGGGCTGGGGGTGCCCGTGGGGGCAGGTGGCGGGGCCGAGGTGGGGGCGCTCCGTTAGAGACTGGGGTGATGGTAGCCGGCCTCTCTGTCCTCGCTGTGGTTTGGTTCTTTTTTAATATATTTTATTGATTTTTTTTTTTTTTTTTTACAGAGAGGAAGGGAGAGGAATAGAGAGTTAGAAACATCGATGAGAGAGAGACATCCATCAGCTGCCTCTTGCACGCCCCCCACTGGGGATGGGCCTGCCACCAAGGTACATGCCCTTGACTGGAATCGAACCCAGGACCTTTCAGTCCACAGGCTGACGCTCTATCCACTGAGCCAAACTGATTTCAGCTGGTTTTGTTCTTTATTGTTATTACTATTGTTATTGTTGTTGTTTTAATCTTCACCCGAGGATATGTTCCCATTGATTTTTAGAGAGAGAATGGGAGAGAGAGGGGGAGACAGAGAGAAGCATGGATGTGAGAAATACAGCCACTGGCGGCCTCCTGCATGCGCCCTGACCGGGGCCCGGGCCGGGGAGGAGCCTGCATCCGAGGCACATGCCCTTGACTGGAATCGAACCCGGAACCCTCCGGCCCGCAGGCCCCGCCACTCTATCCACGGAGCCACACCGGCCGGGCGAGGTCCTAGTCTTAACCCAGAGCCTGTGTGCGCCTCAGCCGCCGCCCCCGGCTGCCTGCGTGTTTACCAGGCCCCGCACACCTCTCCCGTAGCTTTATTTTTAAACCCAAGTGCGAGACGGCCGGCGGCAGTCTGAGTCCGCGGCCACCACCTGCACTGAGACAAAAGCGGGAAGTAGCGGGGTGCCTACAGGTGCGGAGGCCGATTCCAGCCGCTCCCCCAAAGCTTTGGGGGCAGCCGGGACCGGAAGGAGGCGGCCTGAGAGGGAGCTGGCCGGGGACAGAGGCCTCTGCCTGCCGTGGAGTCCGCCCGAAACAGCCATCCCCCCTCTGAGACCTCTCCCCCATCTCCCCCTCCCCGCCCCCCGGCCCCAGGGCCGCCCTCCGGCCCCTCGGCCCCACCTCTCATCTTACTGCTGGGCACATCGCTCGGCATCCTGTCCCTGGACATCAGGGTGGAGGGCTGGTGTGGCCAGCAGGCCCAGGGAGGCCCGGGGTGCTGGCTCCGGGCACCCCCACGTCCGGCACTCCCAGACAACAGGGGGACATAGCGAGCGCACAGGAAGGAGGAGCTTGTGGTGGACAGCTGTGGTAAATGGTGGCGGCGGGTTCCGGGTGAAACCCTCGAGCTGGGTGCCAGGCGGAAGGCTCTCTTTTTTCGGGGAACGGTGGCGAGTCCTGGAGGAGAGCGTGGGTTTCCTGGAATCTCCCCGACATTGGACAGACAGGCGGGCCGGGCAGGGGGAGCGCGGAGGGGCGGGCGGCGATAATTCCCGGTCGCGTAAACACCTTTCATCCCGGGAGGCTGCACGCTAGTCCCCCTGATGCTTTCAAGGCCCCGCTGCCTCCCCGCGGAGCGTAAATCACCCCCCGCCTTCCACCTCGCCGGCCAGCGACTCCGGCCGCTCTGGGTGTGAAGCTGTGCGTTCTGCCAGTTTGTTAAGTTGTCATACATTCAGTGTGTGTGCTCACCTCAGAACCGTGTACGCTCACCCCTAAAACCTGTGTGTGTGTGTGTGTGTGTGCTCACCCCCAAAACCCATGTGTGTGTTCACCCCAGAACCCGTGTGTGTGTGCTCACACGTGCAGAATGAGGGATTTGAGTCAGATGTCCTTGAGGTCCCCTCTTCCCCCCGCTCCCCGCGCCTCAGCCATGGCGCTGTTATAGGGACGGTAACGGCCACCGCTCTGGTTACCTTCTCCACAGACATGACAGCAAAAGCCACCACCTGGGAGGGTGGCACCCTCGTCCCCGAGGCTCCCGTGGGACCCAGGCACCGAGGTTTCCAGCGCAGCCCGCGGCTCCTTAGCCCCGTGTCCTCACGCCTGTGTAACGGGTGCGGGAGGGCCTGCCGCTCGCTGACCGGCCGTGGCCGGGGCCAGACTCCGCTGAGCGTGTGGACCCCGGGGTGGATGGAGCTTCGGCCCGCTCCCTCCCAGGTGGGGCACCGGCTCCCGGTGGGGCCTGGTGACCTGGTGTGAACGGTCCACCACGGGCTGGACCGGCTTGGGAACTCGGGCAGGGATCTCGGCTCGGGCTCCCGGATGGCAAGGAGCCGACCGGGGAGAACGGGAAGCCAGGGGCCTGGGGTGGACTGGGGGGGGGGGGGGGGCTGGCTGTGAGAGGCGGGGAGTTGGTTGATGCGGACGCGTGTCATTGGAGCGCAGAGTGACATTCGGACAGACACCTGCCCCAGCCCAGGGGCCTCGCAGACATCGTGCAAGTGGAGGATGGGGGAGGTGTTTACAGGAACTGTCTTGGATGGAAAAATCCAGAAAGACAGGGAAGAGCCCTGATGGTGGGCGGTTTCCTGGGGCCGGACTCAACCTATTCTAGCCCGGCCGGCGGGGCTCCGTGGTTGAGCATCGACCTCTGAACCAGGAGGTCACGGTTGGGTCCCGGGCCGGGCATGTGCCCGGCTGGCAGGCTCCATCCCCAGGAGCGGGCCTGCAGGAGGCAGCCGATCCATGACTCTCTCTCTCCTTCCCCCCTCTTCTCTGCCATCAATAAACATATATTTAAAAACACTCGAAAACTGGGTATGGTGGCAGATGGGGGCACAGACTCTGAATACAGTAATAGCCGTGAGACGGCGTGCTTTACACGGGCGGATGAGTTCCGTGCTCTGGGAATGGCAGCTCAGAAAGCTTCTATGGGAAGAAAGACGAGGGGGTGTCCCATGTGGGGTGTGGGGCCGGGAGGCTGGTGTGATGGTGGGACGTGACAGGGGAGGCGGGGAGCCCCTGGGTTTGCAGGAAGCCTCACCCCCTTCTGCCCCCCCCTTCTCCTCCCTCCCCCCAGGGCTGCAGGCGGTTGCAGGCCCCCCTTTGGGGAGCGTCTCCCTGTGTGACGGTGTGAGTGCACCGCGGCTGTCTGGTCCGGGGTCTGTGCCGGGCCCGGGTTTGCAGATCCCGCTCCTATAAACAGAACTGTAATAAACTCGCTTATAAATTAGCGGGGCACGTCTCAGATGACAGCGTAAAGAACGGCGCTATTTTTATAAAGCTCGGGAAGGAGCGGCACTTTCCAAGTGTTTATCTTAGCATTGTGGGTCTGAGGCTTTCCCAGAACAAGGGAGGGAGCAATAAACACTCAGCTCGGCTCAGCG
>PVJN01055178.1:0-13172 GCA_004026805.1 Lasiurus borealis | reverse complement strand
CCAGTACCACCATCACCACCATCATCATCACTACTAACACTCTGCTGGCCTGAAAGCTGCTTGAAAAGGAAGCATATGGATACTTCTTTATTTACATTTTCGATGAACAAAAGACAGTGAGTGTCTAATTTGATGGTTGTTACTGCTGTATCCCTTAAATAAATTGCTGCATACTTGTTTAAAGAAGCAAATAAAAAAATATGCATCATGTAGAAAATAAAATCATTATTTTAAATTTTCCAAGGAGGGTTTGATTTTTGTCTTTATTGTTACTTGATTCTGAGGGACATTTTAGAAATTGATATTCATTCTTCTTTTGGAACTTTGGAAGGAAACAAGACTTTGGAGGACATATTCCAGAAAAGAAAGAAGTCTTTATTGTCTACAAGTATAATTGGAAATCATCAATTTTTCAAAAAGAAAAGTTTACTAAGATAATTCTAGGTAAATAGTAACTAATTTATTGAATCAGAGTTAACATACAAATTGTGAACAAGTGTTTTCATAAGTAAAAATGTACATATTTATTTTATCAGTTTATCTATGGAACCAATGCTAAGGCCAAAATTTTATTCATAAAATTGTCTCATTACTTATTTTGAAATGTTTAATGTCAAAACTATTTATGAAATTATGTTTTTAAAATAATGATTTATTTTTTAAAAAAAAATGGAACCCATCGTGTTTGACAGGACACATTCAAGGGCCACACTATAATGTACAACATAATTTTCCTTTGAGAAGAAATAATGAAAACATATCTAGACATTATGATTATGGACAGCTGCCTTTGTTTACATTTATCTCAGCTTAATACAGAAAATGTCGAAGAAAGAATGTAGGATGAAAATAGTGTATCTTTCAGTTTTTACTTTCATTGCTTAATACAAAGGGATAAAAACAGCATTGTGCTTCTTGTGTGGTAAGAGTTTAGTTAATGGATGTATAAAGCAAACAGCTGAAAGGAAAAGTTTTATTGCTTCATTCTGGACCATATGGATTTTGGTTGTTCTTGTTATTATATTTTTGTGTTTTTGTTGTTGTTATTTTTTAAATGATGCTTTCTTTGAAATGTCTGAAAACTCTTCAAAATTTGGATCTGTACCAGTACAAAACTTTGTCTTAAAACTTTGCAACTTTGCTTATTCTCTTGCCAAACAAAATAAGTCACACATGGTCTGATATCCCAGGGAAGCTAAAGAACTGAAAATAAAAAGGAAAATACTTTTCATTCTGAATGTTTATTGTTCTTGTTCATTTATAATAATAAGAGAATGTTTTTTTGTTTTGTTTTTTTTTTAATATATTTTATTGATTTTTTTTTACAAGAGAGGAAGGGAAAGAGATAGAAAGTCAGAAACATCATTGAGAGAGAGACATCGATCAGCCGCCTCCTGCATGCCCCACAGTGGAGATGTGCCCGCAACCAAGGTACATGCCCCCGACCGGAATCAAACCGGGGACCCTTCAGTCCGCAAGCCGACACTCTATCCACAGAGCTAAACCAGTCTTGGCAGAGCATGTTTTTATAATGAATATATCCATACAATGATATCTCGTTGTATTAAAAATAAATAGTTGCAAATGTCTTTAACCTAGGATACATCTTTCTATTATCAGGACAAATAAATCCAAGCACTCACCTCTTCTTTAATCACATAAGGGAATAATTTGTTTTAATTAGTTAATTATATTTTAATCATATTACTTTTAATTATATATTGTCCAGTAGTTTCTTTCTTGATAAATATGCTTCCAATATCATATTGCATTTTGGAAGGTTTTATTTGTTATTTTATTAAACTTATTTGGGTAACATTGGTTAACAAAATTATATAGGTTAAGATTGCATTTTAATTGGCTTTTTTTTCTAAATAAATGCAGAGCATAATTCATACCAGTTTACATTAATTATACTTCAACCTAGAAGATTCAGCCAAATTGAATTTCAAATGTGTATTCTTCATTGATTTTAATGTTATAAATTTTAATAATTTTTTTATTAATGGTTAATAACAAAATGCAGAGGAAGTAATTTTGAAACTTCTTTTTGTTAATGGTTAATAACAAAATGCAGAGGAAGTAATTTTGAAACTTTGAGATTAAAATTCACTCAATTCTTCAAGATGGCTATGTTAACATTTTGTGCAATGTTAAGTCCTGATTTTTATTTTAGAAATAATTTTATGTCCTCCTGTGCAAAATATTAGCTCTATTACATCACACCCAAGAATAGGCTTTTCCTTGATTTAACCTACCAATATTGTTTACTACAGAGTTTATTTAAGTCAATGCTTGGTGTAGATTTATTTTCCCAAATTAGAAGTAAATAAAAACTCAAAACATCAATATTAGTATCTATAACATAAAGAGAAACTTCAGTGGAACCCTGACTTTAATACTGTTTCTTGCACTAACACTATGATGTCATTTAAATTTGCATGGTTTTCCTTAAAATTTCTGTTAGTGGATCACTATGTTTATGTAATTGACTGATGAAGACTTAATGATTAGGGTGTATAGCATTTTAATTAAAAATATATTTCATAATAAATAAATTGAAAATTCTTCTAATTATATAAACATATTGTCGATTAAAGTATGTATACATGTAATACATTAATAAAAATGTAAAAAAAGTACAATGGACATATAATAATTATAATAGAATTTAAAAATAAATAAAGCAGATAAAATCAACACTTATTTAATTGAGCACTATTTTTTTCTTATTAAAATTATTAAGGTTGTAAAAATATATTTATGTTTATTATAATGTGTAAACACCATTAAGTATTTTTAAGGGAATCATTTGAAATAATCATTTTAACTACTTCCTTATATTGATAACATAAGGATCACAAGGGAAATATTCAGGGACTGTTTTAATTGTTTTTACTCACTAGTAATTATGTGTTAAGGCATAAATGAACACATATTGGATTTCATGTTTTTTTTTATTTTGTTTCTTTTGTTTAATTTTGTTAATCCTCACCTGAGAATACTTTCTTGATTGATTTTTAGAGAGAATGGAAAGGAGGGGGAGAGACAGAGAGAGAGAAACATCAATGTGAGAGAGACACTTTTATTCATTTCCTCCCTCAAATGCCCATACCAGTGACAGGGAGAGAGCTTGCAACTGAAGTATGTGCCCCTGACCAGGAATTAAACTCAAGATTCTATCCACCATTCTACCCACTAAACCTAACCGGTTAGGGCTTCAGATTTATTTTTTCAATGACTTTGGAAATTTAAAAGTACATGCTAATTTTCTATATATAACAAGATTTCTACATACTTATCCAAATTGAATTCCTGATACATGAAAAAATATATATTTAATTCTTTTTTAAGATATATTTTATTGATTTTTTTACAGAGAGGAAGGGAGTTGGATAGAGTTAGAAACATTGATGCGAGAGAAACATTGATCAGCTGCCTCCTACACACCCCCTTTTGGGGATGTGCCCACAACCAAAGTACATGCTCTTGACTAGAATTGAACCCAGGAACCTTCAGTCTACAGGTTGAAGCTCTATCCACTAAGCCAAACCAGTCAGGGGTATATTTCACTCTTATGGTAGTAGCAATAACTACACTAATTCTATTTGCTACAACTCATTCAGTAGGTCTTGCTCTATATATTTTTGATTTCTGACAAAATCACATCTTCGATAGTTGTGATTAATAAAATAGTCTGACATGCTGAACAGACAGATTTAGATAACACATAAAAAGTTAAATTTTGATATTAATAATAGGGTAATATTTTGGAAAAAGAAACAAATTTTGTCATAGAGACACATAATAGTTTTCTATACTAAATTTTATTCTGTTTAGAAAGTAGGTCAAATGTACTACAGTGATATATGGTACAGCTCATAGCAGAAAGCATTCAATTTACCTTTCAAATATGTTCACAGAACATATCTAGTAGTCACTGCACATATTTCCAATCCATAAATAGAAAATATATAAATAAGGGAAACAAAGATGGCAGCATAGATGGACATCTAAACTGCTGTTTTGCACAACAATTTCAAAACTACAGCTAAAAGACAGAATGGAGAATCATCCAGAACCACGAAAAGCTGGCTGAGTGGAAATTTTACAACTAGAAGGAAAGAGAAGGGCTCATGGAGACTCACAAGAGCTACAAAAAGCTGAGGAACTGAGATACACGTGTGGAGAGGACAGGCAGCAGAGGGCCAGGCTGGCTTCTTCTAGTGGGAGGGAGATGGAAACTCCCGACTGCACTGAGCCCCCTTTTTGACTGCACTGAACCCCTGTTCAGACTTCACTGAATCCCAGTTCCGGGTGAGACTCATACAGGGGGAGTCTGGACTGTCATCAAAAGGGAGGAGTACACAGAAACAAAGAGTTGCCACAAAAGGCAGAGGGCTTGAGGCATGTGCAAGGGTATGCAGAGGACAGGCTGCTGATTGTACCACAGATTTCTTTAGTGGGAAGAAGACAGAACCTATCAATTTCGCTGAAATTCAAATACAACTGCACTGAGCACCAGTTTCAGGTGAGACCCTAGGGACTGAGACTCATACGGGTCCCTGGAGCACACAGAAACTCACAGGAGCTAAAAAGACAGAGAGGGCTGGAGCAATTACAGAGGGGCACTGAAATGCAGGGGCCATTTAAGGCAGGGCTGACAGAAAGCTAAGGCAGTCTGCTCAGCCATGAGACTCCACACCATCCAAGCTGAACACAGAGGCTTTTGCAATCTTGCAAGTCTTGTATCATGAAGCTGACTCAAGCACAGAAGTTATCCCAGTGTAGACACAGCTGATCCTCACAACCAACTGGCTTGGAAGTCAATTCCCCTGAGTGACATGAACAACAATCAAGACTTAACTACAACAAGGCTGTACACACAGTCCACAAAGAGGTGCACAAAGACAGTCCATCTCAATAACTGGGGAGGCGGAGCTACTGGGCCATAAAGGACATCTAGCACACAAAGTTCTTCTACCAATTCAGAGAAGTAGCGAAAATGTGGAGTCAGATCACAAAAAAAAGAAATAAAGGGAAAAGAAAACACTGACTATAGAGTTCAAAACCATGGTTATAAAGTTTTTCAGTAATTTCCTAGAAAATATAATAAATTAAGTGAGACCTAAAAGGAGATGAAAAAGGACGAACTAGAAATTAAACATACACTGACTGAAATAAAAAATATTATACAGAGACCTAACAGCAGACTAGAGGAATGCAAGAATCAAGTCAAAGATTTGAAATATAAAGAATCAGAAAACACTCAACAGGAAAAGCAAAAATAATCCAAAAATTTGAAGATTGTGTACGGAGCCTTTGGGACAACTTCAATCATACCAACATCAGAATTATGCGGGTGCCAGGAGAAGAGAGAGCAAGATACTAAAAACCTATTTGAAGAAACAATGACTGAAAACTTCCCCCATTTGGTAAAAGAAATAGACTTACAAGTCCAGAAAGCACACAGAACCCCAAACAAAAGGAATCCAAAGAGGGTCACACCAAAACACATCATAATTAAAATACCAAGAGCAAAAGACAAGGAGAGAATATTAAAAGCAGCAAGAGAAAAACAGTTAATTACCTACAAGGGAGCACCCATATGATTGTCAGCTGATTTCTCAACAGAAACTATGCAGGCTAGAAAGGAGTGGCAAGAAATATTCAAAGTGATGAATAGCAAGAACCTACTATCAAGATTAATCTACCCAGCAAAGCTATCATTCAGAATTGAGGGGTAGATAAAGAGCTTCACAGATAAGAACTAAAGGATTTCATCAACACCAAACCAGTATTGCATAAAATGCTTAAAGGTTCTCTTTAAGAAGCGGAAGAAGAAAAAGGTAAAGATAAAAATTATGAGCAACAAATACATATCTATCAACAAGTGAATCTAAAAATCAAGTGAATTAAAAATCTGATGAAGAGAATATACTGGTGAATATAATAGAATCAAGGGCATATAAAGGGAGTGGACTGACAATTCTCAGGGAGAATTGGGTGAAGGGGCTATAGGGAGAGACTGGATAAAAATCATATACCTATGGATGAGGATAATGAGGGGGGAGGTAAGGGCAGAGGGAGGTGTGGGAGTGAGGTAGAGAGGAGCTATGGGGGGGAGAGGAACAATTGTAATAATCTGAACAATACATATTTATTAAATAAGAAAATTTTAAAAATAAAGAAAAAATAAGAAAATATATAAACAAAAAGGAACTGTAAACCAAAACCTGGAGCCAATGACACTGTAAGATTTAACATGTCATTAAAGTTAGGTCAAAGTTTAACAGCAATTAGCTGTTGCTTTTATTTTAGGTTCTGAGGTAAATTTCTGAGAATGAAGCATTATGTTTCTCAAGAGATATAAATTGAAAGGTCTTTATTTCAAATAACATTATCTGTGTGTCTCATTTATGGTACTAGATAAAACTTTATAGAAACAGTTTTAGAAAGAGATTTTTAAAATGAAAAGTTATAGGCACTAAATAGGATATGTTCTCACACTAGGGTAACCCTGCTTTAGTATGAATTGAAGAAAAAAAGTGATTGTCCCTTAAGATAAGAAGTCAAGTTCAGCTGAGACCGGTTTGGCTCAATGGATAGAGCGTGGGTTTGCGGACTGAAAGGTCCCGGGTTCGATTCTGGTTGGGGGCATGTACCTTGCTTGCAGGCACATCTCCACTGTGGGGTGTGCAGGAGGTGGCTGATCGATATCTCTCTCTCATAGATGTTTCTGACTTTCTATCCCTCTCCCTTCCTCTCTGTAAAAACTCAATATAATATATTTAAAAAAAAGTCAAGTTCATAAGTGAAAAATATTATATATCTTAACTATATAATCAAGATAAGTAAGACAAGATAAGTAAAAAAAGGCTTTAATTAATGAGATAAAAATAAGAGTTAGGCACTCTGAATGCTCTGCATAGAGAAATTAGAAACAGCTCTGGTATAAGAATAATATGATGCATAATGAAAGGCCAATCTTTGAAAAAGTGATTAAGATTTATTAAAAAAATATTTTTAATACTGCAAAAATTTTTAATTGAATAAATGTTATTTTTAGATATATACACTATCCCTTACTCATTCAAGAAGTTTGGGACATCTCAACTATTATAATATTAGCAGTAATAATAATTATTTAATTTCCAATAATGCAACTTAATAATATGGCTAGGAGAAAAGCTACACTAATAAAAGAGAAAGATGCAAATTAACCTTACCTCCATAATTCCCACCAGCCTATCAGGAGTGTGTATGAAGATAAACCCAACAAAAATGGTGGGTTAATATGTTTATACAGGTACAGAGCAAAGACTGAAGGCTCTGGCCTGAGTGAAGACTAAAGACTGAAGACTGAAGAGGCTTTGCTTCTCTGATGCAGCTAGAGCAAATACCTGGGTCCCAGGTGCTGGAGAAAAATCAGTGCTGGCAGCCAGGGGAAGGAAGGCCTATTGTACAAATCTTTATGCAACAGGCCTCTAGTACACAATAATAAGCCCTTTCTACATAAGAAAAAGCAATTGTAAATATGTAATCTCTCCTAATTCTTATTTTTCTATATATATTTTTTTCTTTTTAACTCAAGCAGTGGCCTGATTATCAAGAATGACGAGAGGCAAGCTAAATGTGTTAGTCCTTTTAATGATAATACGAGATTATCTAAAAGCTGTTCAAATAATTAATTATTCATGACAGTAGAAACAGAGATTTCTATATCCAGATTAACTCTAGATATAGTTAGTCTCAATGCATGTTGATTCTAGTAAACAGATTAATTCCACTTAAACTTAATCGATGTTCCATTTCTGAAACCTATATCCTATTTTACTATTTTGGAGTAATTTTGAAACAAAAAAATTTATATTGTATTATTAAATTTCACTAAGATTTTAGTTTAGCCTGGAATGGTTTTTATCCTTTATGTAAATACTAAAGGCCTGGTGCACAGAATTTGTACACTTGGGGAGGGGTGTTTTTCAGCCCAATTTCTCCAATCTGGGACACCCCCCCTCACAATCCAAGACTATTGGCTCTTAACCGCTCGCCTGCCTACCTGCCTGATTGCCCCTAACCACTTCTGCCTGCCAGCCTGATTGCCCCCTAACTGCTCCCCTGCTGGCCTGATTGATGCCTAACTGCTCCTCTGTTGGCCTAATGGCCCACAATTGCCCTCCCCTGCCAGCTCAATAGCTCCCAACTGCCCTCCCCTGTAGGCCTGGTCATCTCTAACTGTCCTCCCCTGCTGGCCATCTTGTGACAATGTGGAGGTGACCATCTTATGGTGACCATATTTTGATTACATGGGAGTGACCATCTTGTGATGATGTGAGGATGTGAAGGCCACCTAAGATTTTATTATAATAGACTAGAGGCCTAGTGCATGAATTTGTTTAGAAGGGAGGTCCCTCAGCCTGGCCAGCAATAGGGACCAATTGGGGCCAGCTGGCTGGAGAAAGGGACCATGGAAGGTTGGCTGCGGGAGCACACTGACCATCAGGGTACAGTTCCTACATTGAGCATCTGCCCCCTGGTGGTCATCGTGCATCATAACTACCAGCTGGTCATTCAGGTCATCCGGTCATAACAGTCTCTTACATTTATATATATATATATAGTGCAGCACATGTTAAGCTAGTCTCTCAGCTGAACCTGCTATTTTATACTCTGCTTTGTGAAGCAGAATCTAAATTTATGAAAAACACTTTTTCTGCTTTGCCAATTACCACTCTACCAGGCTCTGTCAACAGAGAGAACTAGAGGAGGATGGCAAGGCTAGAGGAGGAAGATGGGACTTCTACCTGTTTGTGTGCTCATTGCTAGTTTCTGTTCCAGTTATTATTGCTGACCACAAACCACCTCCAAAATGTAGGGACATAGAATTACCAATTTTTTTATAGTAAATTAATAGGTGAGGGACTGAGTGAGGGACTCAGTATGGGCTGAATTAGGAGTCCCCTATATAATTGCAGTCAGCTACCGGCTAAGGCTGCTCTCGTGTGATTACCCTATGACATTGTGGGGTTGTCAACAAGGATGGCTGATTTCTACTGCTGGAAGTTGATGCTGGTTCTCCGCTGAAAGCACAACTGGGCTGCCTGCTATAGTGAATACAAGTGCAATCTTCACCATGGTAGCCTCAGGGGAGACTGAGTTTTTAGATGGTGGATGATATTGCCCTCACAATGTGTTCCAAAAAAAGCAGGGGAAATAAGATTTTCACACCTATCTAGCCTCTGAAATTACACAATATCACTTTTCACGCTTTCCTCTTGATTACTGGTCTGATAACGATTCAAAGCAAGGGAACATAGACCCCACTTATTTTATGGGAAGAGAATTAAAGAAGTGTGATTCCCAAAACCACAAACACACAGGCCATTACAGATCTTAGTTTTTCAAGGCCCCTCTTCCAAGCTGAATGTTTTAATAATCCTCATGTCTTCCCTTTGTTCTCTCAGTTCTAAATGACACATTAGTAATTTGTATTTACTTTTAGTTACCTAACTCAGTGGTTGAGCATGAACATATGCACCAACAGGTCACCAGTTTGATTCCTGGTCACAGCACATGCCTGGATTGCAGGCTCCTGGAGAGGCAGGGGGTCAATGTCTTATGCTTCTCTCATCCGTGCTTCTATCTTTTCCTTTCCCTTCCTCTCTCTAAAATCAATAAAATATATTTAAATCAAGTTAATATTAAAATCAAGTTAAGAACTGTTAATAGTATATGTTCTAAGTCATAATTGTGAGTTTTGTGTCCACAAATACAATGCTATACATCCTATCTAATAAAAGAGTAATATGCAGATTGACCAACACTCCAACACACAGGATGACTGCCCCCATGTGCTCAAAATATCCTTCCTTCATGTGGACACAAGATAGTCACCACAAGATGACCAGCAGTGGAGGGTAGTTGGCAGGGACCAGGCCAGCAAAGGTGGGCAGCTGTGGGTCATTAGACCAGCAGGGGAGGGTAGTTGGGAGGGCAATTAGGGATGATCAAGCCTGCAGGGGAATGCAGTTAGGGATGACCAGGCCCACAGGGGAGGGCAGTTAGTGGCAAACAGGGTAGCAATTAGGTATCAATAAGGCTAGCAAGGGAGTGGCTAGGGGGTGATCAGGCTAGCAGGCAGAAGCAGTTAAGAGGAATAAGGAAGGCAGGCAGGTGAGCAGTTGGGAGCCAGCAGTTTGGAGCCTACCTGAATGAGGCCTGAACAGGCAGTCAGACATCCCTCAAGGGATCTCAGATTGGAGAGGGAGCAGGCTGGGCTGAATGAAGGACACCCCTCACGCATGAGTTTTGTGCACTGGGCCTCCAGTAGAAAATAATTATTCAGGGACCAATGGAAATGAAAGTAATTAGCAACAACAAATAAACTAATGAAATATTTCAAACTGCTTCTGAAAAATTTAATTATATCTAGAAAAATTGGAATTTTAAAGGAAAAATTACTTTTTATTATTAACTGTAGCATTTACCAAGAACTATTGACTGATTTTTTGAATATATTTTATTGATTTTTTACAGAGAGGAAGAGAGAGAGATAGAAAGTCAGAAACATCGATGAGAGAGAGACATCAAACAGCCGCCTCCTGCACGCCCCACAGTGGAGATGTGCCCTCAAGCAAGGTACATGCCCCCAACCGGAATCGAATCTGGGACCTTTCAGTCCGCAAGCCAACGCTCTATCCACTGAGCCAAACCGGTCTCGGCTATTGACTGATTTTTACCATGTCCAAGTCTTAGTTTCAAATGTTATTCTACATTAAAATTTAAGGTAAAATATTATAGTAGCTAAAATATGGAAGCATGTAGAAATATAAATAATAGTCCATTTATCTAAATAATTAACCATAGGATTTTTTGTAAATTTAATCCAGATGAAAAGTTTTCACAGCAATAATAAAATTTTTATCATAGTATTAGATAAAGACTTTTTGCTATATATATAATACATGTATGTGCATACATGGTTAAATAGATACATACTGTGATAATTATTTCAATGAAATAGGCACACTAATGCATATGTAGTTTATTATTCTTTATAACTTGCTATTAAATATTGTATGATTCATTTCTCTTAAATAGTGTTTAAGCATATAATTGCTAATATTTACCTGTTTGCTAAAATTCAGGTTTTCAATTCCTTGAAACATACCCAATTCATATGTTTTTTACAAACTCATCACAATCAGTGAGATTCTTTCTGATTTTGGAACTTTAATGTTTTGTTTTTGTATATATTTATATTTTAATTCCCTTATAAATTTTTAGAGAGTGAGGAAGGGAATGGAAGAGAGAAACATTGATGATTGCTTCTCATATGCCCTTGATCAGGGCTTAATCCCCAACCAGGGTACATGCCCTAATGCCTGACATGGAATCCCACCTGAGGCCCTTTGGTGAAGCACAAGATGACCAACTGAGCGACACAGGCTAGCATGGGATTTTCATGGCTTTTTTTAATCCTTTTTTTTTCTTCCATGGTTTAAAATTTATGGTGGAAAGATTTTTATTCTTTATTTTTTTAATTTAATTTAGTTTTTTTAATTTAAATTATTTATGGTTTAAAATATTACATTTGTCTCCTTTTCCCCTCATGGACCTCTCCCAGGCCCTTCCTATACCCCAGCACATGCCCTCAAAACATAATATTTTATTTAACTAAAATTTTTAAAAATATGTGGTAGATTTATTTTTCTCTCTTCTATGCCAATGAAATAATAAGTTAAAATACAATTTAACAGAAAAAAGAAAGATATCACAGTCTAGCAATAAAAAAACAAAATGCAAAAAACTAAGAGCCAAAATATTCAGGTTAGAATCCTTTTTTTTTTTCACCTTACTAACTAATATTCAATGAGTTACTTGAATTCTTTGTTCTTCAGTTTCCCCAAATGAAAATGGTAACTAATATAGTCACTGATACAATTAAATATGTTAATATATTAAAAGCACTTGAAATGTTTGGGACCCAGTAAAAGCTATAAAAGTGTTAATCATTACTGTGTCCCCTACATAGAAAGATATACTTCTGAAATATCCTCATTTAAATTATTTAGCTATTATTACTAAAGTTATATAAGACCATGATATATTTCCACAAAAGCAATTCTATGTAGGTTTTTGAGAACAATGGAGAAGGTGTCTTAAAATTCTGAAACATTTTTAAAAACTCAACACTTTGCACCTATTTGGCCCAATTAAATATGCATTGCAAAAATGTAAAAAGTGATGCAGGGTTTTTTTTTATATTTATCAAATATATTAAAAATAAATATTTAGCTTAAATATATGTTCATATAATAATCCATTCATATTAACAAAAGGAAAAAGAACTAACATAGAAGGAGATAAAATAATTTAGTAGTTAAGATGTATATTAAATGATTGTTTAAAACTGTACAAATATTTAATATGTTAAGTTATTAAAAGTAACCATTATAAACTAGAATAATGTAATTGATGAAACATTGTAACAATAAAATTAATCACAGTAAAATGTTTCATACAGAAATGTTTAACAAACATCTATGCTGCTTAACTAAAAAAATGGGAGATATATCTAAACATGAGAGAAAAGGCATTACTTACTCAGAGATGAGTCATTAGGTAATACTTACTTTCCAAAATAAGCAGTAAGAAATACATGAAAGACTACTTTCTCCTTCAGAGTGAAAATGCAAATTTCATTACAGCAAATCTGTTGTGTCAATACATTGCTATTTTCATAGCAACGTAAACTGGAAAATGACAGTGTAAATAATCATAGAAAAAATAAATAGTAGAGTAATTTTAGTATTAGATTGCCTTGTAATTTGACCTATTTAGTAACAAATATATGATTTAAGTTTGAATCAATATTATAATTGCTGCTGAAACAATATTGAATTTTAAATATGTTTAAGAATATTTAGGCGCACCCATCAAACAGCTGGGGACCCGGGGACCCAGAGCTCCGCTCTCCAATCAGCACGGACACGCAGCAGACTCAGAGATCCACGGAGCACACGTTTGTGCGGCTCAATCAACGTAGGAGAGAGAACTACATAGCCAGACACCCGGAGAAGAAAGACCATGGGCAGAAAAAGAAACAGCCCACATAAGACAGAAAGGCAGGTTTCACCAGAAAAGGAAGTAAACGAAATAGAAGCAGA
>PVJN01055177.1:0-13173 GCA_004026805.1 Lasiurus borealis | reverse complement strand
TCCCTCCCCCCCCCCGTGTCCCCCCAGGCTCCCCGCTGCGGGACCGGGTCTCGGTGGCCATCCTGCAGCTGCAGGAGGAGGGGAAGCTGCGCTCCATGAAGGAGAAGTGGTGGGGAGCCGGAGCCGGTGCCGGTGCCGGAGGCGGCTGCCCCGAGGAGGCGGCGGGCGGGGCGGCCGGCGCGCTGGGCCTGGACGGCCTGGGCGGCCTCTTCGTGGCGCTGGCGGCCGGCCTGGCGCTGGCCGTGCTCGTGGCCGCGGGCGAGCTGCTGTGCACGGCCCGCAGGGCGCGCGGCCGCAGGCAGGTGAGGGGCGAGTGGTGGGCGTGGATGGCACGGGGAGGGGGCTGAGGTCACGGCCTGTGGACTTAGAGCGCCAGCCGGGCCGACCTTCCTGTCGTGGGCGAGGGACGAGGGGACGCGGGGACGAGGGGACAAGGGGACGAGGGGATGAGGGGACGCTGGGACGAGAGACGAGGGGATGCGGCAGCCGGGCAGGGGCACCCAGGGGGCGCGGCTCCGGGCGACCGGGAGGCTCAGCGGCCGCTCAGGCAGACCTGCCCTCGGGGAGGAGGACGGGAGGAGCCCCCCGTCCTGGCTCTGGACTCGGTCGCCAGTTTCCGTGGCTCGGATCGCGCTCAGTCTCACTTCTCTTCCGGAAGCTTCCCCCCACCGGGCCGGGGGTGAGGGAGACGAGCCCCAAACCTCAGGGCGGCGGCCGAGCACCGCGCCCCCTCCCGGCCTCGTTGGGGACACTCGTTCGGTGAAGGGGGCGTCCAGCTGTGGTTAGCGGTCACCTCGCCGTGGGTGCCTGCTGGGTGGAAGCGGAGAGTGGGGAGGTGTGCCTGCTTCTCGGGGTGACTTCATTGGCTGCCTGTGCTCCGCGTCGGGGACCCCAGGCCGCGGGGTGGGAGGGCGGGGGGTGTCCCCGCATTTGTGAACGAAACCCCGTCTGCCCACGTGGGAGAGGCGGGAGCCAGGCTGGCTGAGGTGGGGGCACTGGCAGGCGCGCCCTGGGGTCAGACGCGCCCGGGGCAGCGGGATGGGACCCGCGCTGACCGACCTCTGCCCTCTGCCCTCTGCCCTCAGTGCCTCTCCTTCGACGCCATCCTGGAGGAGCTGGGCCTCCCGCTCGAGAGGAGGAAAGGGTCGAAGAGAAAGTCCCGGACGAAGGGGAAACCTGCCCTCACCAGCCTCCTCACCTGTCGCCTGAGACGGACTCAGCGGCGGGAGGCGGCCGGGCCCCCCGGGACGGGGACCCCCAGGACGGGGACTCCCAGGACGGGGACCCCCAGGACGGGGACCCCCGGGATGGGGACCCCCAGGACAGGGACCCCCAGGACAATGACCCCCGGGATGGGGACCCCCCAGACAGGGACCCCCAGGACGGGGCCTGCAGGCGGCTGCCGGGCGGACAGGGGCTCCCACCTCCAGTTCCTGGAGAAAGGGCTTCTGACCAGCGCGTGACGGTGTCCCAGCCCCTGCTCGTGGGGCAGACGGCACACAGAGACGAGACGCCGGCGTCCGTTCGTTGGGACAGCGTGTGCCCCGCCACCCTGGAGGCGTGCAGGTGTGCAGGAGGCAGCTGGTCCTCGGCCGGCCCCGGCTCCCGCCTCTGCCACTCGGGGAGACCAAGGCGGCGAGGGGGCAGGCGCGTTTCTCTGGACGTGGACCGAGCTCCCGTGTTGGCCCATCTCCTCGCCACGGGCGTCGCCGGGCGTGCTGTCTGCCCGTGAATAAAGGCGGGTTTTCTAGAACGACTGACTCTGAGTCCCTCTGTCCCGGACGCGATCCCGGTCGGGGTCTGGCCGCCGAGGGCTTGTAGCTGCAGGGGGCGGTGGGCCAGCCCGCACACACGGACGTCGCTTCCGGCCGAGAGAGAGAGAGAGAGAGAGAGAGAGAGAGAGAGAGAGAGAGAGAGACGAGGCTGCGCACGGCCTCCGAGGACCTGCTTCTGGCGGGAAAGGACACCGTTCTCTTCGTTTTACTTTTTTAAAAAAATTTTTGTTTTTTATTGATTTTTTACGGGGAGGAAGGGAGAGGGGATAGAGAGTTAGAAACATCAATGAGCCGAAACCGGTTTGGCTCAGTGGATAGAGTGACAGCCTGCGGACTGAAGGGTCCCAGGTTTGATTCCGGTCAAGGGCATGTATCTTGGTGGCAGGCACATGCCCAGTGAGGGGCGAGCAGGAGGAGGCTGATCGATGTCTCTCTCTCTTATCAATGTTTCTAACTTTCTCTCTCCCTTCCTCTCTGTAAAAAATCAATTAAAAAAAAAATTTTTAATATATATATTTAGAAATGTCAGTGAGAGAGAGACATCGATCAGCCGCCTCCTGCATGCCCCTCACTGGGGATGTGCCCGCCACCAAGATACATGCCCTTGACCGGAATCAAACCTGGGACCTTCCAGTCCGCAGGCCGACGCTCTATTCACTGAGCCACACCGGTTTCGGCCCGACGTGCAATTTAAACACAGTGAGGCTTGGCTCAGTGGATAGAGCGTCAGTCTGTGGACTGAAAATTCCCAGGTTCGAGTCCAGTCAAGGGCATAGACCTTGGTGGTGAGCACATCCCCAGAAGGAGGTGTGCAGGAGGCGGCTGATCGATGTTTCTCTCTCATTGATGTTTCTAACTATCCCTCTCTATAAAAAATCAATAAAATACGTTAAAAAATTATGGTAAACCACAATGGGTCCCGCCTCACCCCTGTCAGGCTCGGCGAGGCTGCGGAGAACGGGAGCCGTCGGGCACGGCCGGTGGGGCGGCCGCCAGTGCAGCCACGGTGGAGAACACGGTGTGGAGTCTCCTCGAAAAACTGAATTAGGGAGCAACGGCCTTTGGGCCCAGCCGGCCCACTTCCGGGAACGCATCCGACGAAGAAAACATGGGGCGCTGATGGGGAGAACGTGTGCCCCCGTGTTCTCAGCAGCACAGTCCACAGCAGCTACGCGTGGCGACAGCCCCGGGCCGCCAGCCGACGGGATCAGCCGCGGGGGGACCTTTACGCCGGGACACCACGGGCTGCGCGGTCATGGCCGATGGGAACGGCTGGCTGGTCGCGCACTTGAACTTGTCTGACCCTCAGACAGCCCAGCGCAGGGGCCCGGCGCTCCCCCCGGCCCCCGGCGGGCTCTCGGCCTGTTTTCCACGTGAAGACGCGACATCACGGCCGGCCGTCACCCGCCCACAGCCGCACGACGAGCCCGCGGCTCCGTGAAACCCAGAGGTGGCCAGTTCTCCCCGGGAATCCTGGGAAGTCGTCGGGATCCTCACGGCCTGAGAGAGTGAGGCTTTCCACCGCCACACGGGACGGGTTCAGACACAGCCCTGAAGGGGAGGGAGACGGCAGAACTGGTTTTCACTGGGAAAGAGAGGACGCGGTGGCGAGGGCGGGGCCCGCCTCTCCTGGTGAGTGAGGACCAGGCAGACTTTCCCAGAAAGGAAGGCTGGGATTCCCTCCGGGTGCAGGCAGGATGACGCAGCTGCTGCCAGGGACGGCTGCCACCCAGCGGCCACTGTGGAGATTACAGCTGCTCTACATCTTCACTTCAAAGGTCTCCCCTGACCCCCTCAAAAGTAAAAATCAGCCAAAACCGGTGTGGCTAAGTGGATAGAGCGTCGGCCTGAGTACAGAGGGATCCCGGGTTCGATTCCAGTCAAGGGCACGGACCTTGGTGGTGGGCACCTCCCCAGTGGGGGGCGTGCAGGAGGCAGCTGATGGATGTTTCCAGCTCTCGAGCTCTCTCCCTTCCTCTCTGTAAAAAAAATCAATAAAATCTATTAAAAATAAATAAATAAATAAATAATAAAAATCTGCTGTGGAGCCAAAACTGGTTTGGGTCAGTGGATAGAGCGTAGGCCTGCGGACTGAAGGGTCCTAGATTCGATTCCAGTCAAGGGCATGTATCCTGGTGGCGGACACATCCCCAGTGGGGGGCGTGCTGGAGGCAGGTGATCGATGTCTCTCTCTCATCAAAGTTTCTAACTCTCTATCCCTCTCCCTTCCTGTCTATAAAAAAATCAATAATATATATATATTTTTTTAAAAAGCTGTCTAGTGACTTCTTATCACCCCCTGAGCCAATGACCACCCACCCGGCCCCCTCCGCCACCTTTAATACCAGGGTCAACAATCTCCTATCGATAAAAAATGAAGAGGGAACCTTCATTTGATGAGTCCGATAAGAAACTCCAAACTCATGATTTCACTGCAAACTCATGACCTTATGAATAACCGCAATCCGTTGTTTGCCTTTTCCCTTGAGGTCTGAAAAGTGAAACATGACAAGAGGCATTTCTGAGCCACCGTTTGTGGGCAAAATCCTGACAGAACGTGTTGGTTGAAATGAGCTGCCGACGGAGGCGGTGAGAGTCCTAGCGTGGCGTGGCTGACATTTCAGAATGAATTCTCATTTCCCGGGCAGGGAGCAGGGAGCTTTCATGGCCTCGGTAAGTCTAGTTCTACCCAACATCATTATTGTGTCCAGGTCATATACAAGTTTTTTGTTTTTTTTTTCTTAAGCATCAAAATGTGCGACCGACAGTATGAAAGCACCTGAATACAAATGCAAACTGTCCGGGAAAACACGCCTCCCAGTCAGATGACGCGAGGAATCCACGAGATCCTCGTTACCACCCACCTCGCTGACGACTCCCGTCGAGATCAATTCTGATTATGCATCCGTCAGGGATGGCGAGGTCTATTCGGGGAAGTGATAAAAAATTAGCAACCATTTCTCGTCCCATTGGAGGGAAAAAATTAGTTAAACCCTTTAACGTACACGATTGCAAAGACCTTGAAGCAAATTAATGCTGTCTCCCTTTGTCGTTCGTTTGCAAGCATATCCCACCTCGTGGGGGATGTGTTTGTTTCACTGGATGAAACAGCCAGTGACTCGGAACTGCTGATAATCAGGAGTGAGGAAGAATCCTGTGCAGAAGAGTAGGAAAAAGAACCAGACAAGAACGGGTAGGCGGGAACTTAGAATGAGGAGGAGGAGAAGGAACCAGAACTTGCTACGTCGCTGAGGCTCCGCCATTGACTTGCATCCGTTGGGAAACCACCTGTTTGCAGTCTCACGCACACACACATCCCCACGGTCACAGAGGCCACGGCTGGAAGGAGCCTTGAAGGTCATTCAAGGCCAGCACTGCTCTGCCCAGAGGTCCAGTCGCCTCTGACGTCGCCTCGGCCAAGCTAGCAACGTTATGACCAGCGGCTAAGTCTCCAGATTACACTGCAAACGAACACCTAGTAGGACAGCAACAAACACATAGTAGGAGAGCACCTTTCCGCTCCTGTAAAAAGATGGAACAGGGTCAGCACCCAGTGCGTGTTAGCTGGCATTAGGAATTGTTGAACCTTTAACTCTACAGCAGCGGTTCTCAACGTCTGGGTCGCAACCCACAGGTTGAAAACTGCTAGCAAGATCGCCTAAGACCATCGGAAAACAGATATTGGCGCGTCTGGAGTTTCTGGGGTTACCCCCCTCGGGATGGAGGGGCCCCTCGTGGGCAGGCCTGTCCGGAGCAGCAGGGCCGTGCTGTGCCCGGCGTTGCCACAGCCACAGGGACAGGCCTGGCCGCGGCTGCTGGGGATGAGGACCCCCCATGTTTCCCAGGGAGAAGAAGCATGAAGGGGACACGCATCCCTCATCCAGCTTCCAGGTCTTTCCTCAACCCCTGCCCCCTGCCCGGCCCCTGGCCCTTGGACCTCTCCGCCAAGCCTCGGCTTCTGGCCTCGTGGTGCTGGTCTGTGACCTGGAGGAGGAGGGGGGGAGGGAGGAGGTCCGAGCCTGGAATCCTCTCTGTCTCAGACGGGAGATGAAGGGTCCTCTGAGTTTTGATGGAGAGTGTCCAGGCACCAGATGAAGCATCAGTGAGGCTAAGGAGAAAGGTTTAACCCAATCTCGGATTCATCCCAGCGCCCCCACCCCCTCACGCTCAGCTGCTCCAGGTCACACACCCCTCACCTCTCCTGCTCAGCCTCCTTCTCCTCCACCTCCTCCTCCTCCTCCTTCTCCTCTTCGCTCTCCTCTTCCTCCTCATCCTCAGCAGCTCCTTGCCCTCTCCCGCTGGGACGCTGCCTCCGGTGCCCACGCGGGCCGGGCTGACCGGTGCCCCCTCTTCAAGCGCGTGGCCCACGCCGAAATCCGTTTCTCTCCTCCTCGGTCGCAGCCGCACCCCGATTGGTCTCGCAGCAGCAGCACCGCCCAGCGGCCGGCCCCAGGCGGGCCGGGTGAGGGTATAGCATCTCGGGTGGTGGGTTCGTGGCCGTGAGGGTCGCCGTGCACCTTGCAGACACTCGGCAGTGGGCTGGCCTCCACCCCGCCACCCCCCTCTGCCCTCTCCCGTGCCCTGTCCTACCTCCTGCCCCTGCTGCTCCGGAGGTGACCCAGCACGAGGGTGTCAGAGCCCCTGCTGCTGAGCCCCGTTTCCCGGAGAGGAGCACACGGGGAGTGCAGGCTCCGGGCGGCCAGCCTGGTACAGGGCCCGGCCAGACGTAGGCTGTCACCTGGGGAGGTGCCTGAGCAGGTGAGTCGGTAAAACCCGGGACCAGAGACACAGTGTCCCCTCACAAAGCCCCACCTCTCCATCCGAAGCCGGAATACAGTCGGGCAGGAGCAAGGTCGAAGCTGTGCTCCCTTAACGCCGTGTCTGGGAACAGGATTCAGGCGCCATCGTCCGATCGGAAGCCCTCCCTCAGACAAGTATTTCCCACCAAAGACTCAGGTGAGTCAAGTCACCTCAGAGGGGGAAATGGAAATGGAATACACAACTCTACTCACTTAGAAGCAATTTTAGGGAATTTTATTTAACTGTCCATTTATTGCCAACATCTAACAATATCTATTGTTTTGCTACATTTGGATAAGCACATTAGGGAGAAAATATAAATTAAATACTATGAAAGTTTTCTTTTAATGAAATATGACCTTAATTGGCTATGAATATATAAATTTAGTGGTTTTATTGCATTGTTAGAAAATTATATTAAGAAAGATACAAAAAAATCAATAGATGTTTATTTACAATTAGTATGCCATTATAGCTTTAAATTTTCATTTACCCAACAGGTTTCAAAGAACAGTTTATTACATGCCTTAATAAAACCCTTAAAATATTTACAAATTCAAAAACAGATGTTTTATACGGAAAGAAGTTCACCTGAGAATTCTTTATAACATTGCCGTTTGGGTTTTTTCCAAGTTGAGAATGGGGCTGAGTGTCCACATGCAACCTGTATCGTCTAATATTTAATTCCCGCCCGGCCAGCGTGGCTCAGTGGTAGAACATCAATCTACAAACCAGGAGGTCACAGTTCGATTCCTGGTCAGGGCACATGCCCAGGTTGCAGGCTCAATCCCCAGTAGGAGGTGTTCAGGAGGCAGCTGATCAATGATTCTCTCATCATTGATGTTTGTCTCTCTCCCTCTCTCTGAAATTAATAAAAATATATGTAATTCCTTATTCAAAACTGGTGAAACATTAAGCTACAGTAAATTATGTTAGAAAAGTTACAAATGGAGGACCAAGATTTATATCCATATTTGCTTTGAGGATAACTAACAAATCATTTGCTATAGGTGAACTGAAATAACAAAATTTAACATCATGTTATTTTGCTGAGTTAGGCAATAGCTTTTTAAAAACCATAAAGCATTGAGAAAGCCAATTCATAAACCAGGGGCCGGGACCGTGTGACTATGCAGTCGACACTGGAAACCACCTTCCCAGCTTCTGCCAGAGACAGCGATGCACAGTGCGCACACAACCCGCACTCTCAGGAAAATAAACCATTTAGGGAAAAAATCTCTTTAGAAGTTAACTTTAAAATATGCATAAGTGTGTAATCCTATGCAACCTGTAGAAAATGACAGCTAAAAGACAAAGATAAAATCTTTTTTATCTTCCTGTCCCTCTGTTACAACTTGAAAATCACGGAGGTGTGAGGTAGTGCAGTTCCTTGTATTCCATGCTGGCTGGTAAACGATGCAATGCTTGACAGCTGGCCAATAATCGGAGCATCGTTACCACAAACCCTTAATGCTAAGCTGTTTATATGTAGAGCTCAATTCAAACCAAATGCCTTAAAAATCATATACAAACTCTGGACACAACTAGGTTTTATCATTGAGAGAGAGAGGAAGCTTTCATAGCAGTTATTTACAGGGGCAATTAAGCAGATCATGTGAACCTGCACACACACACACACACACACACACACACACACACCCTCGCACGCGCTGCATGACAGACGGCTGAGTGTTGAGGTAGGAAATGAAGGATTCCATTGGCTTGTATTGGATTTTACATTTGTAAACCAGAAGCGTTTTCATATTATTTCGTGTTTTGACGTTGTAAGTATCAGACAGCTACAGAGGAATGTCTGTGCCCACACACTTTATAGGCTGGGGTGCGTTAGCACAGAGCTCATCTGTTCTGCCTGACACATTCTGAGTGTGCTTGTAAAAGCCTCTAAGCGAGCCCAACTCCTTTTCTCACAACCACCAAGCCAATGAGAGAGAGTCCACACGAACCGCTGGCCACAGACTGGGAATGCCTCCTGCAGCCACCACCATCAGGAGGGCGCACCGGCCAGGAGTCTGAGGTCCTGTGGTCCCCGTGCTCTCAGCCAGTCGCCTCGCTTCAGGCTCGCTGTCCCGGACAAGAGCTGTCCCCACGGGAGCAGCAACCACGGGCCCTTGGCGTGGTTCAGGGCGCCCTGTATGAAACCTGTGTCCGACGGGGTGAAGTGCTGTCTGACCCAAACACCCCCCTCACCCCGTCGTGCCCTTTGACGCGGGCTCTGCGAACGTTGGTGACTGAGACCAGGCTTTCTAACGGCAGGAGTGACAGTCGCACTTTCCTTGTCAGACGCGTGTAACAGCAGCTGCCGGGACCAGCAGACGGCGCTAGAGGAGCGCTCGGAGGCGGAAGTGGCATTGGACAGGACGGCAGACACAGGACGGCTGCGAGGACCAGGACCACGGCCCCGAGACACCAGATTCGGGAACCGAGCAGCAGTCACTCTGATTTCCAAATTCACAGGCACGTGAAACAAGATCGAGTGTCACCGTTTCACAAACCGATGCGGTTGTTCCAGAGGCGTCTACAATAACACTTCTTACGAGTAAACCACAGGATTTCAAAACCAGGCGAAGGTGCCTGCCGCCCTACTCCCGCGGGCGGCCCTCTCCCCAGACGTGGCTCTGCAGGCGCTGTGCTGTGGGAGCAGGCAAGCCCTCAGGGCCCAGGGAGCCGAAGGCAATGCTGCCTGAATCCAAGTCTCATTTCCCCCAAAGGAACAGGACGTCGGGAGGCAGAGACTCAAGGACCAGCAGGGCAGGCTGAGGGATGAGCCGTGCTCTTACCTGCCGCCATGACCACAGCCCCTAATGTCCACCCGACAGGGGCAGAGCCTCTGCCTCAGCCACCCACCTGCCCCGGTTCCCGTGGGGGAGCTTAGGGTCACAATGCAGGCCCCCCCCCCCCCCTGGTTCTAGCAGGAGCTGAGGAGCCAAGCTCCAGGCATCCCAAGCAGCTGCCCCACTGTGTGCAGCCCAGCAGCTCCTGGGCCAGGCTCTCTTCGCACACACGGACCGGGCAGGCTCCTGACTCCCGGCCCTTCCTCGGGGAACCCAGTGGGTGCCTGCAGTCACACTGCTCTGGGTGGGCCAGTCCACATGTGGGCGTTCTGAATGAGGGGAAGAGCTGCTAAGAGTGATCATCCTTTGAAACAGAACAGAAGTCGCACTACGTGTCGATGGGACTTCTCTGTCTCCAGGAGGCCGCCGTCTCTGCATCTCCGTGGAGCCGAGGCATCAGGCCTCAGAGAAGCCCTCTCGGCCACGGAGGGGAAACAGTCCTGCCGGCAGACCAATGGCTGGATGAGGCTCAAGACACAGGCCAGAGCTTCAGCGGAGGCTCGGCTGGAAGGAGGAAGCGAGGCTCACTCGTCAGTAGTGCATTTGTCGGTCATCTGCTGGCAGAAGTCGGAGATGCCTGCGCTCTGCCGGCTCTGCTCCGAGGGCCCCTCGCTCTCCGCGGCCACCCTGGGGCCCGGCCCAGACTCCTGGGCCAGCGCACAGCCCGGCCCACTGCCCGGCCCGCCGGGGAGGCAGGGGCTCTGGCCCCCCGCGGGCGGCGTGGCGGACGGCGCCTCCGGTAAACTCGGGACGGGTGGGAACACAAGAGCACCATCACAAGCACTTCTGTCCTTTTCAGAAAGCAGAAACGAAAGGGGGCAGTCGGAGGCGGAGTACTTGGCGAGAATCTGAATCTGCTCCTGGCTCAGAGCCGCTTCTTTGCAGACTTGCTGGCAAAGTCCGGTCAGGTTCTGCTTGGTCTCTCCCAGCGTCGACAGGATGTGGTCTCTCTCCCTCAGCAAGCTCTCCTTCTCACTCTGCTGTGGGCACAGAGAGAAGGCAATGACTCGAGGGCATTAACAGCCTTTTGTGTGGGCAGTGTCTTCTCGTTCAACAAGGTCACATGGAATTTTTCCTCTCAGTTCACTTGAAAAAGGGATTCAACGCCTCAGGTCCACAACCCCCCGTGCAGACTCCTGGCCTCACTCTCTTGGGGTCAGGATTTTTCGTATTTGGGAAGATAATATGGGTGCACAGCTTCCCTCTGGCGGGATCAGGGCAGCCTCCCCGTCAAACACCTCTCCACTTGTGACTAAAACACAGAGAAATCTCAAACAACGTGCAAAGGAGAGAAAAAATAATCTACACTGCATGGCGTCATCTGCATCAGTTTTTGGCCAAAGCAGTTGTGACACTCTCGCACTGTTTTCTGGGGGTTTTCTGCTGTGGACTTGCAGATTGCAGAAAAACGAGTGTGGACTTACATTTTAAACAGAAGAAAGCCAAAAAGCACACAAACACACTCATCCTAACTCCTGTGACTCGAATCACTACCAGGTTCTACAGCCACTGGCATCTGAGCACTGACTTTGTGCCGAATATTGTGCAAAATGTCTTTGAATTCGCAGTCTCAGCTGTGTGATCCACATAACTGCTGATTTAAGTAACATTAAACCCATGGTGCAGGTGGGACTCAGCATCTAAAATGCCCACAGTCAGAAATCTAATGGGTGAGCTACGAAGAGTGTGAAGAAGTGGGGGGGGTGAGGAGAGGGAGACGGGAGGGTCTGTTTTGTCAATCATATTAATATTATTTAAAATGGTTCCCTGCTCACGGGCAGGTTCTGCCGAGCTGATGCTGTGTTAATGTTGGTTGGGTGATTTCAGTGATAATCCTCTACATAGATTCTTTTCTGGAACAAAAAGCTATAAGGGTAAAAGGAAAGGTGCTTGATACAAAAGTACTATTAGTGTTTTATATACAAGTTTTTCTAAAAAACTGTGTGTAAATCTAACTATGGCAATTAGTTTTTAAATATTTCATGGCAGCTAGTATTTTGAAAAAAATAAAGTACTAAATTTTTATATTGCAAAGCATCCTCCAATTTGTTCATATGTTTATACAATTGTTCTGTTTGTTTCTGAGCAACCTACAAAGGAGGTACAGGCCCCTGACTGGGAATCAATCCCACAGACCCCAGCTACTGCTCTAGCCACTGAGCAAAACTGGCCAGGGCCCAAATCTGCACCTTTTCTCCCGTGTTCCAACTACTTTAATCACGCAGCAAAATCACAGAGCTTTTCATCTCTCTCGTGCCTTCACTTGTAAAACATCTGGTTTCTTCTTAACCTTTTTACAGCTGTGCCTCATCTTTGTAAATAGTTATCTATCCTCCTCTTTTTGCACAATTAAAGTATACACAAAATATATAAATTTTTATTTTTCCACTTTTTGGAAGGTATATAAAAGCATGCTTTTCTTTCTAAATTGTTTAATTGCTATTTGTAGCTAGAATGTTCATGCTTGCAGATTAGCTGTAATCACCATGTTCAACTCTCCCCAGTAATTAACTAACACCCAAAACTGAGCTCGGAAGAAATGCTGTCTGCCCAGTCCCAGCTTCTGCTGCTCAGACAATGTTCCTTCCGGCCACCACTAGGGGCAGAGACACCTGGGTGCAAGGTCATCATTTCCCAGTTAACCTGTGTTCTGACGCCGGAACAGAAAATAAGACTCAACAAAGCGGTGTTCCTCACACTCAGAGTCTCCTTAGTTCTCGGACTATTCCTTTCCTATCAGCATCTGACTTTCCCCTCAGATAAAAGATCCAGTGGGTCTGATTCAGTATCAACCAGAACAGGTTATTCAAGTCTACAGGGTGTTTTAAATGACAACTGGACCATTAAGTGTTACGGACACATGGCACAAAACACTGAAGTGCCTCACCACATCTTGCATCTTGACTCAACCTAAGAATCAGGTAGATGGCAAAACTATCTTTAATTTGTAAATCATTAAAAAGGCACCTAGACACAATTCCCAACTTGTTCCCATACTAAAAGCCCAGCGCACGGAATCGCACAGCCCCTCCCACCACACCGGTCTTTGGCCGTCATGGCGTTAGGGCCACAAGACTTGTATAATATAGGCAATACAGATGATGCTATAATGTGTAGAATACCTGCATAGGTAAAATAGTCTATAAACATCCTCTTTATTTCCTCAATGTCACGTAATTTATTAAAACGGTAGGTGGTAAATCTCAAGGTTAATGTATGATTGAACGCTACAGTCTGCCTGAGGCACTGACGTCGCTGTTTTCCCTGCAGGAGAGAAGGGGTGGACGTGGCGGAATTTAACCCTCCGGCCTCTTACCAGCTTCTCGATTTCCGACTCCAGGTTCTGTATGCAGTCCAGCTTCCTCTTGCGGCAGCGCTGGGCGGCGATCCTGTTCTTGCTCCGCCGCCGGATGTCGTGGATGCAGTCCAGCTGCTCCGGGGTCAGCTTGTGCATCCTCAGCAGGGACTGGAAGTCGTTGCGGGACAGGGAGATGATGCGCTGGGCGTTGAAGGGCAGTTTCACCTGGGACGGAGACAAGCGTCAGCAGCGCGGTGTGAGGGCTCCGGCACCTCCACCGGGGAACAACGGCATGCGCGTCTTCGCCTCCCACAGACCTTCTCTCAGACCTCCAGGCCCGTCCTGTGCGATGCCTGAGAGCCGCGGTTTGCCGCTCTGTTGACTAACGAGTTTGCTGACCACTGCCTTAGAGTCAAGACTAGTTATTTCATGTTCCTACTCTCCTTCA
>PVJN01055176.1:0-13173 GCA_004026805.1 Lasiurus borealis | reverse complement strand
GAACCACTGCTCTAAACTCTCAATTCCAATAATTACAGGCTGCTGTTGTTCCTTGTGATTAAGCCCCTAACCACCCGAGCAACCCGGCCAGGACAGAGTTAGCTTCTTTAAAAAAACTTGACTTCTTTGGCTTAAACTGGAAGCTGTCTACTTACACTGAATTCAAGCACTCACATCGGTCTCATTCGGCTAATAGGTCGTGATGTAAAACTTTCTTAACAGTTAAAATGGAAGAAAAGTGAAAAACAATTAACTGCCATTTCAGTCACTCTGGATCGCTGTGAAATTGGTTCTATTAATGTTTTCTAACAGACACAAAAGCTTGAAAAGTTATGGACATGATTTGGCTACTGACATCAAAAGCTAGCTGATTCCATAAAACAATCACTCATTTCTAAGATTGCACACTGACACAAAAGGCTAATGCCATGAAATTTAGCAATCGTGAGTTTCTATATACCTAAAAGACAGTCAAATATTTGTAAAGAATTCACTTAAGGCCAGAGAAATCATCTCTGGGTTTAATAAGCCCTCTGTATAATAAATCCTCAATTAGCACAAATAATTTTTCAAAAGAAGCCAGACCCAGAACAAATGATTTTGTTTTCAGGATCACAATGCTCAACTCCACTTTAAAATAATAATAATTTTTAAAAGAATGCTTTATTTGGAAGAAAGATACAGAAAAAAAAAAGACAATGGATCAACTAAACTATAATCTCCTGTTAAGCCATTTCTACTTATTGAGAAAATGTTGACAGAGTAAATATGGTGTGTGTCCTAGAACTAAGAGTATTCCATAAACAAGGTACAGTTTATCCTGCCAAGTGCCATCTGTTAGATTTATATCTAGCCCCTATCAAACCAATCAACTGTAAGATGTGAAAAAAAATGTTCATTTAACTAGGGTATTCTGATTAAATTGATAGCAGTCCAAAAATAGATTTCTTAAAAAGAATACAGGAAGCAAACAGTTGCCGGAAAGATCAGTTTGTTTGAAACAACTCGATGAATGGCTGGATATCAAAGGAGTTTTCCAATCACAGAACTCTGTTTTGAAGTTGAGAAACTGCTTTTAAACAACAAAAAAGTAGAGTTCCCTTACTCTATCTTAAACATTGTTTACCTGTATCTCATTTAAAAAACAACTACCCAACATTTAATAACTTGCTCCCGTAATTGACATGTAATAGACATTCATTTCCTGCAAACAACCACTAAGAACACCACATCTCTTCTTGAATCCTTATTTAGAAATTATAGCTACAGAAAACCATGCTGCTGAAAACTGGTATTTTTATTTTTCTGTAATAAAGAATGAGTCCCCTCCCCTTTTTTTAACGTTAGCAGTAAGGAAATTTACAAATCAATTTATTAATCTTAACATTATACTACTCTTTATTTTCTTTGGTACTGGTTTTGTAATTCTTTTTTTTGAAACCAATATTTCTTGTAGGCGTTGTTTTTGTAAACTGACTCAACACACTGTGTAAAAGATAGTGTACATAAGACAAATAAAACATTTCCCTACTGTTTTTCTCTGGCATTTAAAAATCTGAAATACCTAAATTTAGAAACTAAGAGTTCCTCCGCATATCAAATGAGTAGAAATTATTACTCAGACTTATACATACTTTTACCCCCAACACATTCTTCTACTCCTAGAAAGAATTCAATTTTTAAAATGCAAACACACTTCTGGGACCTATTGAAATATGCACTTGACTCTTTGTATAATTAAACCGAAAATAGAAACCTCCAGAAATTTAAGGTGCAGAAAGGATGCCAAAGTGTCAAAGTTCCTTTTTTTTTGTTTTGTTATTTTCATTTGAGAGAGAAACATGGATTTGTTGTTCCACTTACTTACGTGTTCACTGGTTGATTCTTATACAGTATGTGCCCTACAAACTATGTGAATCAGAGCAACGCTCTAACCAACTGAGCTACCCTGGCCAGGGTTCAAGGTTTTAAAATCTATTTAAGAAAAGGAAGAAAGAAAGTTTGTGTGTCAAAGTTTAAAAGAAAAACAAAGCTTCCTTTGTAAGAAAAGTGAGAGAGGGAAAAAAAAAAAAACTACTTGCCACCTGTCAGGTTATAATGTTTCTTCTACATTTCGAGGTTAAGCGTGTCTGACCATCTTCAGCTCCCCCATTTCAACCATTTACTCAGAGCACCCCTAATTCCCAGGCCCCTTTCCTGTCCCCTCTCCTGGAGCAGGCGACCGGAGGAGCATTACCTTCCATCGGGTGATGACGAGGACAGCTCGGGCACTGAGTCTTCCTCGGGGCCGGGCCCACCTCCTTCCCTCGCGGGCACCTCTTCTCCCAGGGACAGGGAACCAGGTCTGCCTTCCCCAAACTGCACCTTTCCTCATAGGTGTTCCCTGGTCCACAGGGCTGCAAAGAGGGTTCAAGTGCGCAAACCCACCAGCAGAGACTACAGGCGGATCAGATAAACTACAGGCACACGGTGTTATGTTACTCAATTATCTTGGCATCGAGCTGAAGCTGTGACCTAACTCACCACCTTTACTCCCTGCAATCAACTCTCTCCTCTACCCTTTGGTCGGGACGGACACTTTTCTTTTATTCAAATGCCAGCTTTAAAAAAAAAAAAAGAAAGAAAAGGAAAAACAAGGAGCCATTTTCTGAACAGCTCTAAATCCAACCTGTAGTTCAAGCTCAAACCACTCTCAGAGACACCCCAAAGCAATGCAGTTGCCACTACTGGTCTCTGCTCATAAAAATGTCCTGGCCATACCCTTCTTTCATACTTCATCTGAAACTACTTCTAATGTCCACTGACATACTTTATCACTTATTAGAGGCCCAGTGCACCAAATCTGTGCACTACTGGGGTCGGGGGTCCCCTCTCAGCCAGGCCTGCGCCCTCTTGCAGTCTGGGAGCCCTCAGGGATGGCTGGTTGCCGCGGAGGTGAGAGAGAGGCTCCCGCCACTGCTGCGCTCGCCAGCCAAGAGCCTGGCTTGTAACTGAGAGGAGTTCCCCCTGTGGAAACACACTGACCACCAGGAGCAGCTCCTGCACCGAGCATCTGCCCCCTGGTGGTCAGTGCACATCATAGCAACTGGTTGTTCCACCATTTGGTCAATTTGCATATTAGCCTTTTATTATATAGGATTGTTTTACCTCCCCCCACACATAGAAGCAATATGTGTTCAATGAAAAAAAAATAGCTAATGATAAACAAAAATTGTTTGTTGTAGAAATCCACCATCCGAGATAATCACTGATCACATATTGGTATATATGATGACATAACCATACACACACACACACACACACACACACACACACACACACACTAGAGGCCCAGTGCATAAAATTCATGCACTTGGGGTAGGGGGGGATGTCCCTCAGCCTGGCCTGCACCCTCTTGCAATCTGGGACTCCTTGGGTAGGGTCTCTAGGCCTGACCAGCCGTCAGTGCTTAGTGGGGTTTTCCTTCCCGTGCCTGCCGGCAGCTGGCCCCACCCCCGCCACTGCACTGCTTGCCATCTGTGCAGCACTGTCCCCCTCCCCCACCACCAGTTGCCTCCCTCTATGAGTGACAGGCATGAGGGGTGATCACTTGGCTGGCCTGGGCCTCCCTCTGCGGGGCGATGGTAGGGCCCCCCTGAACCAATCGCATCAAACCTGTCTTGGCTGGCCTGGCACCAGTGCAGGTCATAATGTGGTCATCCCGAAGGTCATCTGGATGGTCATTCTGCCATTTGGTCATTTGATTGATTTGCACATGTGCTTTTATTATTATAGACATGTTTAACACAAAAATAGGCTCCTATTGCACATACTGCTTTGCATCCTACTTTTTGCATTTCAAAATGGATCAAAAATGTTTCCTCATAATATTATCCTACAAACTTTTTTGGTGAGGGTTGTGTGTGTGTGTGTGTGTGTGTGTGTGTTTTGTTAAGCCTCACCAGAGGATTTTGATTACTTTTTCATAGAGTGAAAGGGAGGGAAGGAGAGAGAGATAAACACATGCAACCCACATACGTGCCCTTGACCAGGAATCAAACTCAAGACCCTTTGGTTCACCCCGCCAATATTCCAATCACTGAGCAACACTGGCCAGGGCTACAAAGGTATTTTTAATGGCTACTTTAAATGTTACTCTTTCTAAAACTCCCAGGAGCCCTAGAATTGCTTCTCCCTCCCCCCCCCCACTTCCCTTCTTTCTCTTCTTTTCCCTCTCCACACAGTCCTCAGTGAGAAAAACACAGTCAGCCCTCGGTTCCATCTCCCATCTTGAACAATTCGGTTCGTGACCCGACGACCCTTTCCTGCTGACACATCAGCATGACAAAAAGTGCCTCTCGGGCCACAAACGAAGGAGAGAATGCGAGTCAGTTTACCACTAAACCTCACCTTATTAACATCTCAGGAAATGGCGCTGGCAATATTTTTGGGTTTTGTTTTCTTTTGCTTTCATTGCTGGTGAAATGGAGCTTCAGCACTATTTTTAAAACATATAGAGGCCACCAGGAGCGCTAATGTTGCTAAGGGTCTGAAAGAAACAATGGTCACAGGCTGCTGAAAAGGGAGAAAAACCGTTGTTGATTTGGGAAAACAAACACCAGTTAGCCCGTGACAGCGTGCAGCGATGCCATGTGTAAAAGCAAAGGTGCTGCGTACTGACTTGCTGGAATATTCATTGAAGGATAAGAGGGCGTGGTTAGATAAATTTAAGAAAAGAAGTCTTTGTTTCTAGATCAGACATACTATATATAAGAAAGATTAAAACCAAATCATTCGGGAGTCTGGACAAATTAAATCAATTTACATTATTTCTAACAACAACAACAAAAAATTCGATTTTCAAACAAATCGCTTCTCAAACAGCCTTCCGGAATAAATGTTGAGAACCAAGGTTCCTCTGTGCAACTAAAAGGCATCAGCCTTGCGCTGGCCAGAGGCTTGGCTGGTTGGAATGTCATCCTGTACACCAAAAGGCTGCCGGTTTGATTCCTGGTTAGGGCACATACCTAGGTTACAGGTTTGATTCTCAGTCAGGGTGTGTACAGGAGACAACCAATTGATGTTTCTCTCTTTCTCTCTCTCTCCCTCTCTCAAATCCATTTAAAAAACACATCCTCGGGTGAGGATAAAATCCTATATAATAAAAGGGTAATGTGCAAATTGAACAAACAGCAGAATAACCAATTGCTATGACACGCACTGACCACCAGGGATAGACGCTCGATGCAGGAGCTGCCCCCTGGTGGTCAGTGCACTCCTCCTATGGAGGAGCCACTGAAGGCTAGCAAGCACAAGGCAGTAGCAGGAGCCTTTCCCACCTCCACCACAGCACTAAGGCCTGACTGCAGCTTAAGCTCACGGGGAGCAGGCCTAAGCCATCAGTCGGACATCCCCCTAGGGTTCCCAGACTGCTAACAGGCACAGGCTGAGCTAAGGCACACCCCTTCCCCGCCCCAGTTCATGAATGTCGTGTACCTCTAGTAAACAAAAGGCAACAGTCTTCCTTCAACTAGCACATCACAAATGCTTTCAGGCCACTACCTTGCTGCTGTATGTTTTTCACAGCCATGATTCCATTTACAGCATTTGTATTTGTTAGATGATTGTGGCTCAGTAACTGTCTCTGCCCCACCAAGCTCCAAGGCCGGGCCGGGTTACCATCTCATAGATGGTGTGTCTCTCCCACAATCCACCTCTCACAATTCAAAACGCTAATCACTCCCCACAAAATGCGGGTCACACGGGATATGACTTTTCCAGAAAGATGACCTCATTGTTTCTTCAAAAATTACAAAACATTACACTATTTCTGTTTTCCTCTCTCTTGGTGCTCCTTTACTAATGCTCAAACACATGCTTGACAGCCTATTAAGCCATGTCCCCAGGGACCGTGACAGGACTGTTTTGCTCTAAGGAGCAGCGCGAGTCTAAATTCAGATTATGAAATCTACGCGCAATCAAAATCCCACGCCTCAGTGAGTGTACAGATTTCAATGAATTACATTTGGAAACAGAGAATATTAACTGCCTGCTCGAAGTTGTATTATTCACGTGGAATCACTGGCAAATGCGCTGTGCTATGTTTGAAACTGCACAAAGCTTACCGGGATGTTTGCTACCCCTCCCTTAGCTGAATAAATAACATCACTTGCACTGAGTGATTTTAGGAGGGAATTTTAAGTGACTTATTCACCTAATCTTCACACTTCAATTAAGAGAAATTAATTGCTTCCAAAAAAATGAAATGCCAAGAAGTGTCAACACGCTAAGGATGCTGATAGTCTAACCGTTTTGGCTTAAATTCTGATTTTCACTAGCTCTGGGGTCTATACCTCTACAACTCAGTTTCCTCATGAAAAAAAAAAAGAAAGAAAGAAAATCTCCTTTATGGAGTTATTGTGAGGATTAAATGAGTTAATACATGAAAAAGTGCTTAGGAGAGTGGATCGAGCCTTCAATAAATGTTAGCTGATTATCATCATTATTCGTCATTATGATTACACGTTTTTACAAAAGGCTTGTGACCAAGCAGGAAAATGATAAACTGGGGAAGATCTGGAATTGCTGAGTAGGGCGCTTGGGACATTTTATAAATTAGACCTGCTGTTTTTATTTTCTTTTTAATATTTTTTTTACTAGAGGCCCGATGCACCTACCTTCCCCTGGCTGCCGGCACCACCTTACCTCTGGGACAGTGGTTCTCAACCTTCCTAAAGCCGTGACCCTTGCATACAGTTCCTCAGGTGGTGGTGACCCCCAACCATGAAATGTTGCTACTGTTATGCATCGTGATGTAAATATCTGCATTTTCCGATGGTCTTAGGCGACCCCTGGGAAAGGGTCGTTCGACCCCCAAAGGGATCACGACCCACAGGTTGAGAACCGCTGCTCTGGGACCTGAGACTTGGGCTTCCCTCACAGCCCCAGCTTCATCAGGAAGGTCGTCCCGAAGGACATCTGGTCTAATTAGCATATTGCACTTTGATTGTTATAGATTCATTTTAGAGAGGCGGGGAGAGGGAGAGAAACATTGATGTGAGATGGAAACAACAATTGGTTGCTTCCAGTAAGCATCCCACGACCAAGGACCAAACTCCAATCTGGGCATGTGCCCTGACGGGGAATTGAACTGGTGACCTTTGGGTGCACAGGACCATGCTCAACCAACTGAGCCACTCAGGCCAACTGTTCTTCAACGTTATTTTTTTTTTCATGCAGGGACATTCTCTGCTTAAATTAAATCTTATGTGAATCACAACTTATAAAACAGGTGAAAGCAGTCAGGGTTGACGCACCTGGTTTTCACCCACTCGGTTCCCCCCTTACCTAACTTGAGAAGACTCTGAAACTGAGTTAGAAAAAAGAAAAGTCGGGAAGGACAGATACCAAGGTGCTCAGAGCACTGACCCCAGGAGAGTCGGCTGGCCTTGCTTGGAAGGGTAAAGAAGGGCTTGAAATACCATTTTCACTCTTTCAATCCTGCAGACTTTTGGATTCCTTAAAATTTTGTTTACGCTGAGCACTTTTTATTTTTTTAATTTAAAAAGTGATAAATAAGGGCCTTCCGGAAGAACCGACAAGCTGGCAGAAGTGGAGCAGAAGCAGCAGCGACCTTCTGCAAGTCCGCCTCCTGGACAGGCCTGAGGAGCAGCTGCTGCCCCTGCACGGCGCCCCCCAGCGGCGGCGGCGGACCCGGGCCTGCGGAGGAAGCAGCCCTGGCTGCTGAAGCGCCTGCACCAGGCGAGGAGGGGGCATCGCTCCTGGAGGAGCCCGAGGTGGTGAAGAGGCACCTGCAGGACACGATCGTCCTGCCAGAGATGGTGGGCAGCAGGGTGGCCTATACAGTGGCAAGGCCTTCTCCCAGGTGGAAATCGAGCCTGAGATGATTGGCCACTACCTGGGTGATTCTCCATCACCACTGGCTGGCCGGGCATCGGAGCCACCCACTACTCTCAAGTAGCCAATAAAAGCACAGACTTAGCTAGTTAAAAAAAAAAAAATGCCGAGACCAGTTTGGCTCAGTGGATAGAGCGTCGGCCTGCGGACTCAAGAGTCCCAGGTTCGATTCCGGTCGTAGGCATGTACCTTGCTTTCCGGTACATCTCCAGTGTGGGGCATGCAGGAGGCGGCTGATTGATGTCTCTCTCTCATCGATGTTTCTGACTTTCTGTACCTCTCCCTTCCTCTCTGTAGAAAATCAATAAAATATATTTTTAAAAAAACTTATAAATAAGAAAACATCACTCTAAAAAAGCATTTTAATGATTATATTTCTTCATGTGAATTACTACATTTTAATAAATCATTTCCCTATAGCAGGGCATTTTCTTGACTAAATTACATCGCAATGAAAATGAACATCTTTGTACGTAATATTTTCCATATCTAGAATTATTACCAAAGGGTAAATTTATAAAAGTTCATTCCAATGTAAGTTCTTAAGATGCACAGCTCAAAACAGGGCTCCGTGGAGCATAAATCTATACAATTTAATAAGTTTTAAAAGCCATCCTGTATTAGCAAATTTGGATTCTAGCATTCATGTTTACGATACATAAAACCTAATTTACAAAACCAATTAGCAATGTTCCCGCATCTCAGAACTACACTACAAAGGAATTTGATTCCGAAATTGAAATCGCTCTACCTTGCATGAGTGTTTCGCAGCTCCCCTTGCCACTTCTCAAAACCATGCCCTGAAAGAGCTTCCCCTCCACAGATGGCTTCCACAGCCTCATTCTGTGAAGTCACAGGACTGTGACAGTACAATCGCTCTCGGGCAACAAACTGACATCATTAAACTCCTATTTGTAAGCTCTTTGGGGTGTGCAGATGTTCTATTTTTACTTCTTCTAAAGATCAAAATCTATTTTCTGTTACCTCTCTGTTAATCTCATGTAAATGATACATTTTAATCTAACTTACTCCCTCTGTCGCTAGCCATCTTTACAAAAAGACTTTTTGGTAAGTGCCCAGAGAATGCCTTTCTGTTCATACAAAATACAGTGGTACCTCAAGATACGAGTGCCCTAACATATGAGATTTTTGAGATACGAGCCGTCGAGCGAGCGATTTTTGCTTTGAAATACGAGCAACATTTGAGATAGGAGTAATCGCATGGATTGGCCGGCTGCACACAACCCACCCATTTACCGAGACTCAAGCGTCTCATAGTTTCCCATGCCTCAAGGTTATGGAATGAATTAAACTCGTATCTCGAGGCACCACTGTATACATGAGTTAGATTGCCTTCTCCTTTGACCAACCTGTTATTGCTTCGTATTTCTGGGAAGGAGAAACACCAAAATCAAAAGGTTTCATATTATTTGTATTATCTCTACTACTATCCTCATATATAAAAACCAAGGGTCCGTAACATCCAAAATGACCAAAGGCTCGACCAAACTCCAGAAGTCAGTCCTACAGTCAGTGCTGGGCTGCCACTGCAGGTGCAGCGATCTGGCACTGACTGCCAGGGGGCTGTGGATCAGAGAGGCTTGGAGAGAGAGGCAGGGTCTGACCCGCAGCCTCCATGGCAGCTGTTAATCAGCCCTTGCCTCTCTCTCTCTCTCTCTCTGGGCCTTGCCAGCAGCCGTGCCTCTCCTTCTCTCTCCAGGCCTCCATGAGGGCTGCTGATCAGCCCTGCCTCTCTGATCAGACCCAGAGACAGGCCCAGAGATGCTTACTGCCATAGAAACTAACCAATCAGAATCAAATTGGGTGAACTGTGAGGAGCCAACAGCTACCTAGGAGCAGAGCTTTGGACACGGACTGGCTTAGAAACCAAGCAAACAGAACCAAATCTGGGTGAACTGCGAGGAGCCAATGGCTGCCTAAGAGGCAGAGCCTTTGACGCTGACTGGCATAGAAATCAACCAATCAGAACTGCAAAGACAGAACCTAAGGTGGGAGCAGAGGAGGGGTTTTAAGGACAACAGCTGTTTGGTGTAAGGTGTAAGAAAGCAGTTCAATTTTTTAATGACCAGTTTGGCAGTATAATGCATATGGTTGGCTGTCAGTCCAGATATAGGGATTGTGTGTTTTTGTCTGTCGAGAGCATCTCCTCCCCCTGAAAAAAGGCTTCCCCTTCCCCGTTTAAGCCATCCCATCCTATATAATCTATCTATAGTATCTATATTAGTAAAAGGGTAATATGCCAATTAGACTGGGTCAACCAGCCATCTTCTGGACATCTGACTCCCTTCTGGACAAAGCCATGGAGGTGGGGAGTTAGGAGCCAAGGCAGTTAGGGGCGATCAGGCCAGTAGGGGAGGGCAGTTGGGGGCAGGATTAGGCTGGTGGGGCGGGGGAAGTTGGGGGTGAGATCAGGCTGATTGGAGAGGGTGCAGGCTGACCTGAGGGAACCCCCCTCGGTGCACAAAATCTGTGCACCAGGCCTCTAGTTTAACTTTTGGTTAAATTATCTTTTAAATAACTGAATGGGGTTCTATCACATGATTTCATCTAATAAAAATAAAAAGGATTTCTAATAAAACCTTTTCCTTTTTTCAAAAGCAACATCAAGGTCATTTTTGTTACTATTAAGGGTATTTACCTTCTCTCAATAAAGATTTGCGTTCTCATATTAAGGGTATTTACCCTCTCTCAACAAAGATTTGCGTCATCCCTACTGGGCATAGGTACTTGGCCAAATGCCAGAGATTCAACGTGGACAAGACAAAAGGCAAGGTCTGCTCTCACAGATCTCCCAGTCTTGGTGCAAAGGCTGAAAGGTGAGAGGCAAAAACAGGGAATTTTTGTGAAAAGGAAGGGTCCAGAACTAAAAACAGTGGAATGATTCTTTAGAAAAAGAGATCGGAACCAGTTTGGGAATACCTGTAACACCGGGGCCAAGAAATTTGAAGCTTATATTTGAAAGACGCAAGTCAACGGCATCCGTAGAAAATAGAAATCTAAACAGGCCCTGATTAGAACTTTCCAGAGACCTCTCACCCACTCTACAATAAAGCCAAAGTCTGTAATAAGGTTAACTAAACCCTGCAGAATCATCACCGCCTACCCGAGACCTTCCCCTGTGGTCACTCTGGCTTCTGTTTCCTCTTCGTAGGGATTTGCTCACTAGACACCACAATCTAATAAGTATCTGCGTGTGACACACTCTTATTTCCTATTTCATTTCTTTTTCAAAACATATAGGTCACAACCCACTAAACTGACTTTAGAATCTATGGGTAGGTGCCAAGTTTGAAAAATACTACTTTAGTAAATGACACTGTTATACTTCTTAGCTTTGCCACGTGTTCTTTTTTGCCTGAAAAACCTGGGCTCGTCTTCACTCTTCCCTTTCACCTGGCTACATTGTGCTCCACTTTATGATCTGTTCTTACACATCACTTCCCTGACCCTCTCAGATATAGCTCCCCCTCCTCTGTGACCCCAACGTACTCGATGCTTCCTCACATCCACTATGCGTTACTGTAACTGTAACTGTACGTGTCTGTCCAGGCTGTAAACTCCATGAGTGCAAGGAGTTGGTCCACAGGTGAATTCCAAGGGCCTAGCCTAGTGCCTGTTATTTATTAGGTACTCAATATGTAATGGAGGAATAAAACAAGGAAATGGGCTTAAATAATCTCTCTTGAACCACACAATGAAATGATCACCCACTTAAAAACTGTTATTTGCACTGAAACTGGTATGGCTCAGTGGATGGAACGTCCCAGTGGACTGAAAGGTCCCAGGTTTGATTCCTGTCAAGAGCATGTACCTTGGTTGCAGGCACATCCCCAGTAAGAGGCATGCAAGAGGCAGCTGATCAATGTCTCTCTCATCGATGTTTCTAACTCTCTATTCCCCTCCCTTCCTCTCTGTAAAAAAGCAATAAAATATATGTATTTTTTAAAAGACCTGTTATTTCTATGGAAAACATAGTCTTAGTTCCAATTTTATAAATGGTGATTAAAGCCTGGTCAGGTAGCTACATTGATTAGAGCATTGTCCCATACACCTTTGGTCACGGCATATACAAGAATCAACCAATGAAAGCTTAAATAAATGGAACACCAAACCAATATTTCTCTCCTCCCCTACCCCCTCTGTCTCTCCCTCTAAAAACCAATCAATAAAAAGATGTTAAGTGGTAATTAACTTCTACAAAACACCATTATCCAGAATACAACTAATGAGAGATGGATGGCTGCTTATTTCCTCTCTACCACAGCACTCGGGACTGAAGGACACTTTTCTTTCTCTCCACCAGCGCAGCGGTTCCTCTGACAGGAAAGTGATTTATATAGGGGATAAACTTAGGGATAAAGGTCAATATTCCAGATAAGCCCCACCCCTGAGCTTTCCCTGGCCCTCTTAGATGTGTGCGCCCTTAAAGTGAGAAAGTTTTCTTTTCTATTCCAACTCCTAGGAGAAAAACGCCCTGAAACAGGGTTTTCCCTCCTGTGGGAAACCTGCAGGTTTTTACGTGCTACAGTTTCATCTGGGTAGGCAGATTAAGAAGGAAGAGTGTAAGCAGGAGTCTAAGCTAAATTCTCCAGTCCAGCTTTATGAGAACTGAAAATGAAACTAGATGTTAATACTGTAATCCTCATCTGGCTTTTGGAATTTTATCTCCACTTGGACCAGAATCTGGAGAGAGAAGGGGTGTCATTATAGACACTAAACACCTTCAATAGGAACAACAGTCATCCCAGCCCGGTTCTGGGTCCTCGGAGAGCAGGCAGGGAGGAGCGAGGTGGAGCAAATGAAATGAGAAGAGAAATGGAATGAAGGACAGGAAGGTTTCTTCTACTTTTCTTAGAATTTTTCAAAAAAAAAAAAAAGAGAGAGAGAGAGAGAGAGAGAAAGAAAGCCGAAACCAGTTTGGCTCAGTGGATAGAGCATTGGCCTGCGGACTGAAGGGTCCCAGGTTCGATTCTGGTCAAGGGCATGTACCTTGATTGCGGGCACATCCCCAGTAGGAGGTGTGCAGGAGGCAGCTGGTCGATGTTTCTCTCTCATCAATGTTTCTAACTCTCTATCCCTCTCCCTTCCTCTCTGTAAAAATCAATAAAATATATATTTTTTTTTAAATAGAATTTTTATTGGGCAAAAATGTCTGAATAAGTTGAATCCATCTTTATATCCTACAATTGTCCCTTCCAAGTTGTTTCAGGGTGATCAGAACGGCGGCGGGGAGGTGTGTGTGTGGGGGGGAGGGGT